>VXBU01009777.1:0-18241 GCA_013400315.1 Bombycilla garrulus | reverse complement strand
GATGGAGACAAAGTCCCTGTGGTACACATGAAAGGTATTTTAGGAAAGACTGTTTAGATTAATCCCACTGCAGGCAAAGGCAAACCCATCCGTGGGACTGTTTTTGCTCAAGAACCTGGCTACACTTAGTGGGTAATGCAGGAAGATGGGGAAACATGCTGTGTACCACAAAGAGAACTGATTTTAAGTGAGAGCTGTTTGTAGTGTTTCACTCTATATTCTTTTTAAAAAGGTATTGGTTTGGGTATGAAGTAGATGGTGATAGAATACAGACCTTCTGGAATATTTTTACATTGTAATTTAGGACATAATCCACCCCTTATTCTATCTCCGTCTTCAAGAACTGTTAAAACCAGGAACGGCAGTATTTTCATTGCCTCCTCCCCCAGACTATCTTGGGTTAATGGGCCATCAATGCCTTGCCCCATGAGTCATAGATAACTCCCTCCAGGAGCCATTTCCTGTTTAATGGGCAATCAAGGACCCACCCCATGACTCACAGAATGACATCATCCCATTGTGAGATGCTCCGCCCAGGGGGAGAAACCAAGCATTCCCACCTAGGTATAGTCTGGGAGTTCAGACAGAACAGGCATCTACCTTTTACTGGATTCCCAGAGGAGCAGCTTTCTCTCCCACTGGATTCCCAGAGGAATAACCAGACCCTTCAACATCACCACTGGACCATTGTAGGAAAATTCTGCCCTTCTACAGGATCTCTGCTTCAGCAGAACCATCTGTCACTCCAGGAGGACTACTGAAGCCACCATCCAAACTGGACTGCTACCAACACCCTGACTGACAGGTTGTCAGGTTATATTCTAACTGTCAGGTTCTGTTTTTTTATTTAATACTGCATCTTATTCTAATTTTCCTATTAGGTTATAGTTTGTTGGATTTCATTTTACTTTATTTTCTTTATACATATTAAAGAACTGTTATTCCTATCCTCGTATCTTTTGCCTGAGAGCCCCTTTTAATAATTTGGAGAGAGGGGGTTTACATTTTCTATTCCAAGAGAAGCTCCTGCCTTCCATGGCAGGCACCTGTCTTTCAAAACCGAGACACAACCTGATCCAAGGAGTGGGATTCCTTGGGCATGGCAGGGGGTTGGAACTAGGGGATATTTAGGATTCCTTCCAAGTCAAAGCATTTTATGATTTTGCACAGAACCATGAAGTGTGGCCTCTCCCGCCTGAGGGATCCAAGATATTACCAGAGCAAACGTGGTAATGAGTTGGTAAAAAAACTGCAGTTATGGTTCTGACCCCTGTCAGCTTTTCCATCGTCCTGTCCTGTTAGCACAAACAGGCTAATGGGAAGAAGCAGCAGACACTGATATGGCTGTTACTTCTAGAGATGCCAGCTGAGAATTTGGGTCTTCAAGCACTAACATTATGTTTCACACTCCAACCAGAAAAGCCCACAGTTCTTTTCTCTAACTACTTGCTAAATTACTTCCCATCAGTGCAAAGCTTCTGCAAAACCAAGTTGAGCAACAGCGGTGCATTCCATGCTGCTGGCACACTTCAGTATAGGAACGTCTGCCCTTACACTCCTCTGCAGGCACACAATGCCCTGAGAGGGAGCATGGAAACCCACCCCCACAGCCAGGGACACTGCAAACCAGAAGCTGGTCTGCAAGAGGATCTCCAGAACAAATAACAAAACTATATGTCCCTACATTTTTCAGTTTCCTGCTTTCTAAGGACAGGTTATTCAACTGAGACAGTCCTAATGGTAACACTGCTCTGCTATCAGCAATTTTGATGGCAACACGAGGAATAAGACAACCAAATCTGCTTCCACACTTCCATGGCTGAGGAAAAGCTGATCTGAAATGAAATACAAGCATATGAAGATGGATTTCCAAATTGCTATTTTTGTGGAATATTTTTTGTACATAAAGCAAAGGTATTTTAAAATATTCATATTTAAAAAAAAAAGCCCTGAAAAATCCTAAGAGACAAGTACAAAACCCTAGAATTTCTGGAAATGTAGCCAACTTTCTCTTTTTGTGCAGCAAATGAAAAGCCGGTAGAACAACAAAACATATGCAAACAAGAAAAACATCAAATATTATTTTCAATGGACAAATTACAATCTTAAAGCATCTCCCCAAAAATTTCAACATAAATAATGGACTTTTATTGTTCATTTACTGCAAGGTTAGGCAGCCTGATATGATGGATGAACTGTCAACCCTCAACTAAACTTCTATAATCCATCATAGAAACAGTGGAAATTTCACTCAAAGTGTCAATAAATTAAATGATGAAGTGCAAAATACTTTACAACATTCTGATCATTTTTTAGAACCTGCATTCACTGCAAAATTTCGGAAACACTGCTCTTCCTTCACTTCCCTACCCTTCTTCTTTGAAGTCATAAAATGCAGGTATACATCTTGATTTATATGCCAATGATGGCACAGAATCACAGAACATAAATGAAGTTTTTGTAGGAGCCGAGTGCTGGGGAATACAATGTTTATTAAATAAGCTACTCTACTTTACCCAAACATCAGAAAGATGACCAATATTTTGTAAAGATTTCAGTTTAATCAGTTATTCAAACGTGGCCATATTAAGAAAACTAAACCAGGGTTGCAGTGGAGATTGATCTTAAATCAAACCTGACCCTGACCGGAGGCAACTAGAATTATTTTATGATACCTTGAAACAGGAGGGATTTCATTTGTATGCACAATAAAATATACAGGTTTCCATTTAACAAACCCAAAAATGTTACTGTGTATTTACCAAATTTGGTAGTAATTGACAAATAAATATTAAGTACTTGTACACACCTACTAATTTAAAATTGTAATTATTTAAACTATATACATGGGAAAATTTCACTTCCTGACACCAACAAACTCTTATGCAGACTGCTACCCTGCAAAAACATTGGCAAATGCAGCAGCATGAACTAACATCCAAACCAGAAATTACATTGCCTGATGCTGGTATCCAAGATTTTGTCATCAGCCTAAGCACTTTATATCAGAAACATATTCTTCGTCTCCATGTCAGAGGAAGCCTTCAGCTCTTCCTTGTATACTCAGCCAAAAGCCCAATAAACTAGCTGTAGCAGAATTAATTTCAGTATATTAGAAGTAAGGTAAAAATTACCCCTTTACACTTGATTTTGTGATGTGACTTCAGCATGAAACTTCCAGAAGTACTGTGAAACTTCTTTTGCCAGAGGGCAAAAATTTCACGTTTTTGCCACTGATTTCAGAGCGCAATGCTCTTTTGTCAAATTTCATTATGGTATTTTAATAAATGAGTAGAAAGCACTTATAGTTTTTATTGAATATAAAAGCAAATTACTGACATTACTGTAAAAAGAAGGCCATTTTGCCTTTGCTTATAATGTAGCGTTTGAAAGCTCAATGCATTACTTGGGTAAGCTAACACAAGACTTTCTTGTATTACAGAAAATGGGCTAGAGAACAGGATCCTAGTGCTAAGGTTCCTTACCCACCCCTTTCCTCACTTACCTATATTATCCCATAACACCATGACTGGAGTTTTACATCCATCTCTCTTTATAGAAAAAGCTCATTTGACACCTCCATACTGCAGAAATAAATGTTTCAAGGCAAGGACTGATGATAAATGAAGGATAAATAATGTCTCTTAGTCCACTGTGATACCGACCATGTATGAAGAAATTAAAACTGTCTTACCGTACACTGTGTTTTCATTGTAACGCTCAGGGTGAAATCTGAAGAGAATTCCAAGTCTGGAGTGGATACAGTATTACAGTCGATATGCTGTCAAAAGCAGTAATAAAATTCTGCCAGTGAAGAATGTCAATTAAGATCTCCCTTTAGATGAAGGTTGTTCAGTTGTTCTCATTATGAGACAAATTTTATAAGGCAATCCTATTTCAGCTTCCCAAATATATGGGAAGAGACTAAAAAAACTACCTAATCCCATGTAAAAAACCACCTGAAACTCCTCTTCCTCACATGCCCAAATAAACAGATACAGTACTAGTGGTATGGAACATAGTAGCTCATTCAGCTCAAGAAAGTTGCTTCGTTAAGGCAGCTGCCCCTTGTTGAGCGGAAGCAACTTTCACAGGCATCTTGACCTGTTTTAGCCCTTGTTCATGCAGTCACATGGTAAACTATATCATTAAACTGGTATGGGTTAAAACCGGGAGGTTCTGATTTGCCAGATTGGCTTTGTAGCCATCACAGAATAACTGAGATTGAAAGAGACCCCCTTTGCAGTCTTTCACTGGACTCACTCCTACACTGGGGATCCTGAGATTGGACATAGCACTCCAGAAACCATCTCCCTGGGGTACAGCCAGCTCCCTGCGGTGTAAGAGAAGATGCATCTCTCTTGAGCTACTGGTGGTTAAGTCTTCTTTCTAATGCAGCCTAGGAGGCTGCTAGCTGCCTCTGCCACAAGGGTGTGTGTTAGTGGCTCATGGTCAGCTTGGTGTCAACCAGAATCCCAAAATTCCTCTCTGCAATGCTGCTTTCCAGTCAGGAGGCCCCCAGCCTCTGTTGGTACATGGGGTTATTCTTCTCTGCAGGATTTCTGCATCCAGCTCTGGGGTCCTCAGCACAAAAGGGACATGGAGCTGTTAGAGTGAGTCCAGAGGAGGCCATCAAGGTAATGCAGCACCTCTCCTGACAGGAAGAACTGAGGGAACTGTGACTGGTCAGCCTGGAAAAGAAAAGGCTTTGGGGTGACCTAACTGTGGCCTTCCAGCACCTGAAGGGAGCCTACAAGAAAGATGGAGAGAGACTTTTTCAAAGAGCATGGAGTGGCAAGGGGGAATGGATTCAAACTAAACGACAGCAGGTTTAGATTTGATATTAGGAAGAAATTCTTTACTCTAGGATGGTGAGGCCCTGGCACAGGCTGCTCAGGGAAGCTGTGGCTGCTCCATCCCTAGAATTGTTCAAGGCTGGATTGGAGGGAGGTCTGATCAGCCTAGGAAAGTGAAAGGTGTCCCTGCTCAGCAGGAAGTTGGAACTGGATGATCTTTAACCCAAAACCTTCTATGATTTTTCATGCTGCCTTGTCTTTAGGGAATAATTTCCTTCCTGAAAAGTTACATTATGAACTATATAGAACAAGCAGCACCTGATGTGAGCAAACATACCGAACTACCTTCCGTAATAATCATAATGATGAATGGGAGCATTTTTAAACTTTCCCTACAAAATATAATCCATTTATTCTGTGGAATAGCTATTGATTAAAACAATTTACCTATAATGCCACTGTCCCTCAACTCATTAATTTTAATGCTTTGTACTGTAACTTCAGCAAACAAACACATGCACTGATTTTAAGTTAAAAGTTAAATTTAAAAACCATGACGGCTAAATGGGAACAAATGAGTATAAAGCCACTCAAACACAACAGTTACGCTACATGCTGCGTGATGACAAAATTTGGTAAGCTCCTACATCTGAGCTGGACAGTGACTGCTCATGAGAGCATGGATTAGAAAGGGACATGCATGCACTGTTATCAGTAAAGCATTGCCAAAGTAAATTTGGCTTTGAACAGAACAGTAAAAATATGGGAAAATTACCTTACTAAATGCTCAAAGTTGGTAAAAAAAAATCAATTAATAAAAACCTCCCGGTCTTAACAGCAAGAACCTTATTGCACTTTTATAATTTTGAAGATGCCAAAGTTTGTGTGTGCCATGTGAATTTTTGCCCCTCCTCCATAAACCAAGGAAACTTCTCATCTGGCTCCTAAGCATTAAGCAATATGGTACCTTAATGACACTGGCTGTAGATATCAGGGTGCTTGGATCCAGCACCTCAACAACAGCTTCTGGAATGACAGCTCTCTTCATACAAGACATGTCAAAGCCGTACACATCTTCCCAGAAAAGCAGCTTGTCCATGTATTTATTCATATCCCCAACAGCTACCAGACTGATGGTGCACAAGTCAGGATAAACTGTAACAACAGAAACAAAGTAGTAATATTTTATTTTACACACACAGAGGACTTCTTCTCTCTTTTGTCTAAAGGTGATTAACATCTCAAAAGAAGAAAAAAACCAACTTCTTTTAGCTCTTGGACAAGACACTTTTTCTGCTACTTTACTTTCTAGAGTCCAAATTGTCCACAGGAGAGACTAGATACAAAAATTTAATTTTCACATACTACTCTGGTATTTCCAATTCATAACAAAATATCTTTGTAGTTGAATCTTACTACCAGGAACTGATTGGAAACATGATTTCTGAAGAAAATAATTTGGAACAGCCTACTCTGGCTTCTATACAGAGACAAACCTAAAATATATTTCATAACTGTAGACAGACACCCAAACTGAAAATCAGGGGAGGGCTTTGCAATAACAAGAAACCTCTGTGAAAAGACCGTATTTTCAGAAAAGTGCATATATTCTTCCTCAAGAGTTTTATTCCTGTTTGCTATCAGCTCTGGCTGATTCTTAACTTACAACCTAAAAATTTATTTCTGGGTGCTGTAAATAACCACTTTTCTGTCTGCATCTGAAGAGTAGGAAGTGGCCCAACAGACAGAAGAGAACCTCATGGCTTCCCTNCTATTTTCACATTTGTGCTTTTCCTTCTCCCAGGAACATCTTCAGAACAAGTAACTATTTACAGCTTTTACAAACAATAGTGGAAGACTGACATTGGCCTTTTTAACAGCTGTCAACAAAGTCAGTTAATCTCTTGGCAATCTCAACTGACTGGAAAATCCACAAGAAACAGCTGCTATGTACATGGCTGTCTATAATCCTAACAAACAGTAAAATAAGCTAAATTTATATTTAGCTAGGCTTCTCTTCACAAAGAAATTCCTATGTTTTGTTCTTCAGAGTTTTAAAGACTCTAAAGCAATATACATTGAATTCTTGACCTGATTTCAGAGCAAAAAGTCAACTAAAACACCCTATTTAATTTTATTTTATATTAATACATGAAGAGGGCAGTGTTAATACAAATTAAGCCAAGTTTCTCTCTTCTTCCCCAAAATCTGGTAAACTATAAGATTAATTTTGTCTTCAGCTCTGCTTGAAATTATGGTTTATCAAAATGAATAAATCATTGGCAGAGCATGGTAGGTCAGAAAAGCAGTAGTTTCTACCTTGCGAAATACTGAAGGTAGAGAGCAAATTGAAATTAGATCTTTCATATAGCAAGAACAGTTTTAGGCCAAAGGAAATATTCTTATAAAAAGTGATTGTAAAGAATAATCTTCTCTGAAGAAATTCTTTTTAGTCTATAAAGACATTAAAGCACACTGACATTTTTCTCACTTGCTGACTGCTTAAAGTAGAATAAATAAATATCAGCAAGCTTAAATTAGAATCCCATTGGTAAGCTATCATCACCCCTATTTTGCAGCTGAGTAAATCAGAGAAGGTGTCTCCAGGAACAGCCTACAATTAACTCAGCAGTACAAAGACAGTTTGATGAGACTCCAAACAGGAAGACAGTAAACTGTCCTGTCCAAAACAAATCACTTGGTTTCAGCACACCTGACAGCTGTCACACAAGCACATCGCTAGCTGGTGGTGGGAGTATCTGCAGGCAGCTTCTGAAGCCATCAACTAAGTGAAGTCTGTTTCTCCAAGCTTTCCCACTGCTGTTCAACAGTGTGTATGTACAACACCTGGCTTTACCTTACAGCATTCACATCTTCAACAGCAACCACTGATGCTCCAAAAATTAAAAGACAGTGTGATACAGACAACAAAAGCAAGGGACAAGAGCCTTTGAGGGATTATTTTTTAGGGGAATGGGTTTCATAAGATGCAGTGGTATGGTGAGAAGAGAGATGAAAAGACCAGCAGTCCCTGGTTACAGAACACACAGGAGCATTGTAGTGCCACTCGAAATGAAAATCAAACCCACAACAAAACTTGATCAACTACCTTATAAACTTCCTTACTCTGACCAGCTCAAATTTTTGTGACATTCTGTAAACCAAAGAGCAATTTATTCATCTCTATCAAGCATAAAATATTTGAGCTGGATCATAGTCAGTTTTTATTAAATCTTTGTTCTCAAAGCAAATCCTTAAATCAGCAGTGGAACTCATGATCGATTATACAATGTGCATAAGAACAAGGGAAAATATAAGCACCAAATGCTCCAATTTAATCTGCACTTTTACTATTAAGAGCAGCAAAAGTAGACAAAGTCTATTCAGACTTCACAAAAAGAAATCTGTGTTCCACCAACAGGGCTCAGGCAGAAGACTTCAGCTATTCATTAATTTACAGACCCACCCATGTCCTATACCCTGTACTGAGATTGACTGAAAATATAAGCAATGCTATCTGATTATCAGCCTAAATCATCTAAACATTGTGGAGTTTTCTACATATTTAAAAGCACCTGCATAGAATTGCATTTGCCATTTCACCACTACCCTTGACTTCCTTGGAAATCCTCTGCTCTTTCTGTAACACTTTACTGGGCAATCCTGACAGACATCTCATTTTTTTTCCCATTAAGCCTATAATTCAGTAATTATTCCTTCTCACAGGTGAAATGAGCAAAATGCTGACTGGACAAAAACACACACTCCTCAGAGCTCCCCCAGCTTCATCACTTTGACCATCTGTGTCCTTCTCGACTCAGTGCCCTTGAGCCATCCGTCACCAGAACAGCTTACGTGGTGAGAGAACATGATGGGAAATCCTTTCAGCCCTCAGCAATGCCTCACAAACTTCAGGGCACTGAAAGGGAAGACAGTAATCCTCCAGATACACAGAAATAACTCCACATGAATACCACCATCAATTTGATGTGAAGGAGCATTATGTTTTGAATGTATTATGTTCTGAATGACACCTTCCTTACCTTTGCCACCCCTCAACAATGTAAACTGGACTCAAGTGTGTGAAAAAAATCTATACTTGAGCAACAGCTCTAAAGAACAAATAGATGGGCTCTGGGCAGCAAAAATGTTATGCTCCTAAATAAAGCTATTCTATACTGTACACATTACCCTAGACAGTTTAGCACTATCCACTCCCGCATGCCAATAGGGTAATGAATTACTTCAGGCAAGTGAAGTAATGACGATGTGACTGACTGAACACATATCTGGAAATGTGGATTCTATTCCTGGCTCATTCACTGAAAGATCTGGTCAAATTGCAGCTGCTGCTATTGCTTTTTTCAGCTTTCAAACATTCTCTGTAATAATTATCTTGGGCTCAACAGTAGTACCCAAGTAGCTTTAGACAAAATTAAGGAGATTCAGGAGTTTCTCTGGTAAGGCTTCACCTCAGAGTGAAGTCGTAGCTCTGGCTCATCTGGATTTGGATGTGCAATTCAGCTGCACTGCAGAAGAGTCTATGCTGCTGCTGAGCACCCTTCTCATGGACTCAGGGCACAGCCATTTACCTGCTGGACAAGCTGGCAGAGGAGCAAGCACCTTAATGAAACTGTTGACAGAACTGTAAATCCCATCAGTGCCTGTACAATACTGTGTGCATTGTCAAGAATCAAAGAAGGGCCCAAGACAATTGTCAGACCCCAAAGGATGAGTGTATTGCAGGACTAGGATACCCCATCTCTCAAAGGAATCTCTGGGAGTTAAAACCAAGAGCAAACCTACCAATAATACAGTTTAAACAGAGGTGGGAAAGTTCTGGTCCTTTTCAGAAGGATTTGGACTTTGTAGCCAAATATAAAATGATTCCTTATGATTTTAGGGAATGTCCCTGGATTTAATTGTATTGCAGTGTAAAATTATCAGCACATATCAACACAGAGTACACACCTGTGCTCCTGATGACTATTCTACATTACTGAAAACAAAAAAAGCTCTTATTGTGTCCCATTGCTCAAGTGGCTACTAAATATTCTAAGACATCTCTTGTTTGTATATCCAGCTTTGTGAACAACTGTGAAAACCCCATTTTTTCTGCTGCATTTTGTAGCACAGGAGGAAAGCTCATACAAAAGCTCACTGCAACCAGAGGGAAGCACTGCAGCAAGTACTGTGACACAGTCATTAATCCAGTCATTAGGTCAGTGTAGTGAAACTGTGTGCATGGTTAGCACAAAAGGGGAAAAAAACCTCAGACTGATGACTATGATTGAAAAGGTCAATATGAAATACAATACTAACAAAGGAATTAAGCACATGCAGAACTCATGCACAAAACTGCATCACATGGGGAATAAATATTTACAGGCATGTAAACACTGCTTAATATGACACTATCTAAGCTACTTAAATGGGTAAAAGAACTCTACTTCAAAGTAAACACTTTTGTTTTGTCACAACCCTGCCCTCAAGCCATGAAAGTAAGAGCTTATTATCACCAGGATAAATACGCTGAACAGAAAAAGTGTTAATTCCTCATGTGTTTGAAACTATCCCCACAAAACTTCCCTTCCTCAGGAAAACACCCTATCCACTTTTCCTCTAATCCACAGTAGCTTACCCAAACAGTATCACATCTTACAAGATAAAACTTATTTTCTTCTATTCACACTTATGCAGAAACTTGGATTTCAGAAGGGGGAAAAAATGCCCACATATCTGGGAAGAAATAGGGAGGAAAAATTTAGTCTGTACTTAAGAATAAATAGCACCCTCTATTATTAAAAACACCATTAACTTGAGACCTTGGTACCTCATCTAATGTTCTTCTATAGCCCATACAGTAAATTAATGCCTTGAAGCTCCTACTAACGGAAACATTTTTCACTGAGACTGGCAACTTTCTCATCCATGTACAGCTTATTCTAAGTCTTTGAGTTCATTTAGCTTCCCCCCAGAGCTAAATTTATTAAAAGAATTGAACACCAACCTGAGCCTCCCTCTGCCAGGTATTTGTCCTTTGCATAGATGACAGAATCCAGCATTGACTCAAAGAGAAGGAAATAACCCTGTTTATAGAAAAGGGAAAGAATTTAGAAATCATTGTGTTTCTTATACTTAGTCATCCTACAGATAGGCTTTATCAATACAGTTTAAGAACATTGTAACCCCACACCCTCAGAGAGTTTCTCAACAACAGCACTGTCACTTCAAAACGTATTATATGAAGTATCATGTTTAATTTTCCAAACTGCAAGTATGTAGCACACAAAGTAAGTATGCCATCTACACAAATAATTACCCAACAAGAGTCCTACAGCATCGAAACACATTGAATTCAACTCAAAGCAAGCAAAAAGCTGCAAGTATTGATTTTTTAGTACTAAATATGAGGCTCCAAGAAAAATTTAAAGAAGCAATTAAAAAAATGCCTTTCCCTTCAGATTTGCAAGTAACAATAAAAGTATTGTCAGAAAAATGCCAAATGGAACGCATCTTTGCTTCTTCATATTTGCAATCGCATGATGCCCTGTATCACCCTGGGCAGTGCTAACTAAGAGAACTGGAAATAAATCATGTACCGAACATCAGTTCTCTGGGTGTTCTACATCATTTAGGAGCACCTGGACTTGCAAAATTTCCAGGATAAAGATGGCTACTACTAGATTTGCATAGGCCTTTTTTGTGTTAGAATTAAATTTATGGCAGGTTAATCATACTGCTATTAGTGTTAAGAATAACTTATTGTAAACTTCAATGAGTCATTTGCTGAAACAGGGAAACATTTCTTATTTGAATATTTGAGATATTAAAAAACTCAAATACCAGTATTAAATAAAATTAGCATTTTATAGAGAACATCCACTTTCTCAACTACTTCTAAATTTGAGATATACAGCCCTTTGTTTTCCAGTTATACTGATTTTATACCTTTTCTGTCCTCCAAGTCTGAATATCCTTGCTACTCAGTACTGTAACATATTTCATCTACATCCTCACTGTACCAAATCAATTAAGACAAACACCAACAAAGATTCTGATTTTTTCATTTAGCAACCTAATTTTCATTTTGCTTAAAACAGAGCTTTGCCATGTGGCTTGATTTAATACACAAGAACAAAATGGATGACTGAAGTCCAGACTTTGGACTTGCAGTCCTACAAGCCCAGTCAGCAGTAATTTAAAAAAGGAAAGCTAGGAAGCTGCATCACAGAAGTTTCAGATTGGATGTCAGGAAAAATTTCTTCCCTGAAATGGTTATCAAGCACTGGAACAGGCTTGCCCAGGGCAGCCCTGGAAGGATTTAAAAGTCATGTGAATGTGACAGCTGGGGACACAGTTTAGTGCTGGACTTAAAAGTTCTGGGTTGGACTCAATGATCTCAAAAAAATGCCTAAAGTTCAAAATTGCTTATAAATGCCATTTTCTGCAGCCTACGTAACAGAAAACAAAACTGAAAACTCCAAAAACTTGAAGCATGACATATTTGTACTCAAAGAGAATACAGTGTAAAAATAATGGCCATGTCCTTTACTCAATCTGCTTCTTCTGGTAGTAGTCTCCACTGAAAAATTTTCTTCCCAATCTTGCCTGTTCTTCTACCTTACTGCCCAACCTCTGTACATCCTTAAAATAAGTCCCAGAAGGAAGACTACTGCTCTGTGAGCAATAAGGTTGTTAGTAAGCTTTGCTGAACAGCTGAAAAGGCCTGGAGCTCCAGTTGCATCAGACAGGGATAATTTGATGCCCACAGCAAGCCAAAATCACAGCATGGAACCACAGCTTCCTTTTTTTTATACTGTTAAGGCTTAAAAATAGAATATGTTTACCTCACAAAAAGTATATTTAGATGTCTTTAACTTAAAATTAGTTGTTTTCACAGTACTTTAAAGACAACCTCTAGGACATAATGAAGACTAGTCACTAGCAACAGTCATGAACTCACAAAGTGGCATCTTTATGGATCAGCTCTTCAATTCCTTCTTTCTGCCCACTAACTATGTCTGCCAACCTCTGCAAGAAGTAAGCTGGAAGACATACTCTTGGGAGAAATACAGAAAAATTCTCACCATCATTTCCCTGATCTTTTCTCCCTCACTCTCAGTTGTCTCTCCCCCTCAATTCATTACAGCATTCCTGTAAGTTACATAAACCATCAATGGTACTGAATCAAGTAATTTACTACTTAAACCAAAACATTTTGCTCAGTGTGCTGTGCTCATCTGTAGTATAAGTTAGAATGCAATTTCACAGCCTGCTGCCCCACCTGTAAAGGAGCCTTCTGGAAAGGGAATTACACCTGACATTTTTCCCTGTGATGTTATAGGGAACTCTTGCTTCACTCCCCAAAATGGTCAAGGGTTTACTACTTCTTAAGCACACAGTGACATCCTCAAAATCAATTGGTGAAAAGAGTCTATGACAAATCTATGAGCTGCATATTATTAGTAAAATCTTGACAGTGGCTAAACTAAGACACATAAAATGTGACATTCTCTGTTAAAGACAACCCAAATGCACAGAGCACCTTAAATTTTATGCTGTCCCATTACACATTTTCTACTAAAAAGCTGGTCATTTCCTTCTCAAAAGGAACAGGAAGTTCCCTAGTTTTTATATTTGCAAAGCTGAAATGAAATGTTCTCCAGCTAACAACAAAGTCCCATATAAACATATCCGGACAGGAACAGAAATACACAGCACTGTGAGTAACACACACGTTTTCAAGCACACACCTACCCTGCCTCATGTCTGCTCAAGGAGACACCCACTGAGCCCTCTGAATCCATAGGAATGTGAATATTGCTACATTTCTTAGCTATCCTTTATATCTGCATTCTGTGTTGCTAACAGAATTATAAAAGGCTCATAAATCTTTGATGCCTTAATATCCTGCACTGTTTATTTTTTCTTATTATTCAAATATACTACAGCATTCTCATATTCATTTTAATTTAAAGCTACATAAAAATATTTTACCAGCTTGATCAAAAAACAAGTATTCAAGTTCTTCCAGCTTTAGTGTTTCAGTATTTACATGATAATCTTTGTGAAGAGAAACAGTTTAAACTCTTCAAAAGCATCAAAAAGTAGATTAGCGTGTTTAAAACAGCAAGAATTAGCAGAATTTTTAGTACAGCAGAAAAAAAAATTAGTGTAAAGATATAATCTGGAAGAATTTAACCACTTGAATAAGCAGCGTGTTTGCCCTTCACTTGCTATCAAAGATGGATTTTATTATTTTCTATAACATTACTGAACCTGGTCTGGTTCTCCAGATCCAATAAGCCCCAATACTGATTATTTAATGAGACAAAAAACAGCTATCAAATCACTGGCCCAGAGAGTCAACTTTATCTTTTTTTAGTCCCCAATGGTATAAAAAAGTGCATTATTTTCTTAAACTGAAGTTTCTAACTACAAGGTTTCCACTGGCCTACAGAGTAAAGCAAGTTACAGAAGGTGTGCAACACAAATTGGACAACAAATTCTGATCTCTAACACAAAACTTAATCTGGCATTAACAAATGCACAAAACTTATGTGGCCCACTCTATGTCATGAAATATTACATTTTATTTGACAAAATTCCCTCCAAACCTGCAGCAAACTTAAATGACAAACAGCAGCTACACATAAACACTTCAGCATGGTCTGCTGCAGCACTATCTCCCACGTGCTAAGATTGCCTTCATGCTGATCTCTCATGTAAGATTTAATTTTTAAAAAAGAGGAAAAAAAAAAGGAGGAAATAATTCATTACTGACAGAGCAAGCTCACAGATTTCAGAATCACATCTTGACTTTGTCATCATCACATCCTGTTGTTTCCTTAGGCAAAAAAAAGTGAGAACATCAAAGGGGAAGATGTGAAGTGCAGAAAGGTGATCTCCATTATGGGTGCAACAAAAGAAAAAAACATGCAGGGAAATAACTGCGTATCTTTAACAGAAATAGGGGAAAGGAGGAAGGAGAGAGAAGATGGTTTCCAGTGTTTCAGACATGTTCACTTCCTTTTCTTTTCCCTAGGTCCTGAATGGGCTGTTCACAGTCCATCCTCATGTAATTTCAAATGTATTAAAAAAAAAAAAAAAGAAAGAAAGAAAAGAAATACAAAAGTAAGAAAAGAAAACATTAGCTAGCTGACCAAAGACATGTTTAAAAGACAAGTATTGGGTTGTATCCTCAGTATATTTTAATGTGACAGTCCATCTCCTCCCCAGTTTTATCTTGTATAACTCTACTGCATATTCAGCATCATAAAGCAGATCATAAAAACCCAATTTATGAGTATATGTTTTACATTAACACTGTATTTGAGACAACCATCTTAGGCAATTGTCTCTCACTGTAAAATCTCTTTAAAAACAAGAAATGCAGATATTCTCAAGCAACCTCTAGCTTTATCGTTTTAGCTAGAGAAAGGAAGCAAAAGCAATATTGATGGCAAGAAAAATCTGCACACAGATGCAGCTGTGCATGCGTGAACATTCCAGACAACTATTACATATATTTTTGTTTCTTTCTGCACTCATCTTTTCAATAAGGAGCTTATGACGTTTACAATTACCCTACCTATATATGTGAGCAATAATTCAGTCACTTTTGTGTCATATTTTCCTGCCCAGGAATACATGTAAATCTACACTGTGAATAAGAAGTAAGGGATTTATCTGTAGGTGACTTATGATACAAGCAGACAAGTAACAAAATATGAGAGCCTGGTAGTAGCATACAATTTTTAGATACACAAATTAAGGTTTTTAAAGGTTTCACACATCAGAGCTCTAGGCAGGCAAGCAGGATGATGCATCAGAAGCTTGCAGCCCTGACAGAAACCATCAAACAGTCCTAGATAGGGAAACCTCCACAAAAATATGGTCAGAAGTGGTATTTCATATAAAATTCACCCGTTCTTACATCCAAAAAACCTTTCTCCAAGAACTGACAGACTTTCTCCTTAGAAAATCTGTTTGGTGAGTAGCACAGACCATCACTTGGCCGTTCTCATATTCTTTCTCAAGGCAATGTGGTTCAGCAGGTGAAGTGGCCCTTCAGTCCACCTGCTCTCCCTTGTGCTCCTGGCTCACAGCACACAAGAAGTCCCTTTGTGTCAGGTTGCAGACTTCAGTGAAGCCTGCTAAAAACAATGACCAGCTGTCTCTGGGTGAAAGAGTCTGGGTGAAAGATTAGTTTTATCCAGGCCTCTGAAGTCCAAGGGGCCCTCAATCTTCAGCAACTTGCCTTTTGGATACCAAGAGAACAACTCACAGCTCTTCATACCTCCCACTGCCTTCCTCTATGTTTTACACAGTGCGTTGAATTGAACACAATCACAGAAATGTCCTGGTCTGATGCTGACATTGTCAAACACACAAACTTCAGATGTCACAATCAGAATTTAGTATGCTACAAACAAGTTCACTGCTAATTTCTTTCACAGGCTTAAATAAAACCACTGAAGTTTGAGTTGCTCTTCATTCAGCCTCTAATACTGGAAAATGAGAAAAACAAGAGAAAAACATATCCAGAGGAATTTAAATTGGGAAAGTATTATTTTGGAAGATGGCATGTATGCATTTGAAATACAAATTTCTACATAGACATACATGCACTCACATGCCTGCCCACTGTGTAATATTTCAGATGCCTCTCCAATTTTTCCATAATTTAAGGGAACAAATTTACAAATGAAAGAGAGGAAAGAAGAGCAAGCAGTTTGTGTCAGTCATAGGTCACTTCTGCAATTAAGTAAATGATCATCAGAAACCATCACACTGAGATGCTCATAATGCAATGCTGTACCTTTTATAAGACACTGCTCTATGTGACAGCTTTTGCAGAAGACCTAATCTAGAAACAATCTCGAGAGAATGCAGTATTTTTCCTCTCTCTTGTCACATACGTGTTTTTGATTTTCTAATGTTCCAGATATGGCTGTAAAAAATAAAATAAAATAAAAAATCTTATTGTGTACTGGTCTTAAGCAGCATTCTGTACCAAGCAAAACAAAGCTATGGCTCCACAAAAGGGTTTGACATTTTAATCTAAAAGCAGTTTGTTGTCTAAACAGAACTGCAACTTTTCTTATTTTTGTTACCAAAAAAATCCCAGAATTTTCCTGCCAGTCCATACAGATTATCTGCATAAAGAGGCAAAATCTGACATATACTGAATTATTTTTTGCTCCCATGCTTCAACATTTCCAAGCAACTACATTCACATATTAAAAACAGATTTCACACTCTATCATGTAAGGAAGGAAATGAAAAAGAAAATTCACACAAGAAAGCTGGACAAAGAGGAAACTTCATCTGCATTAGGCAATATAATGTTCCTTTCTGGACAGTGCTGGAACAGTGTGTATGCTGTCCAGCTATCAATCTTACTTCCACAGCGTTTGTCCTCCTTATATGCAGCAACCTAGAAAAAACCTAACATTACTAAATATTTAGAATATCTAACTAAGTGAAGTGCACATGGCTATGTAATTATGACACAGAAAAAGGTAAATTAGCATACAACAGAAAAATATCCAACACTCAATACCTCATTTCTTACTAGAGTTGAATTCTGAAATCCTTTAGTCCATCTTAGAGGCACTGATTCAGAACATGACTTCAGCTCACCTGCTCAGGTTCCCTTTAAAACCAAATCTTGGGCTCCAGAAGGAGAAATGTGATTTTAGGAACATTAATCTTGATACACATATTAGGCAGCTGATCAGAAGTTTCCCTGAAAAAACTATAATTACATTTCTAGTGAAATCATCACGTCAGAAATCAGCAACCATAATGTGCTATTTTTAAATCACTGCTTTACGCCAATGGCTTAAACTATCCTTGAAACTAGTGACCTCAACACTAAATTAAGCTCATGCTTCAAATAATGTACATTACAGCAGTGGAGGAACAACTGCAGATTTCTAGTTCACTGACACATGTAATATTAAACAAATATATAAAAAAAGGCACACCAATTTATTTTCATCTTTCCCTGAAAAACAGGTAGATACATATGAATCCACAGAGTGCACCACATCCTCCCAAAAGGGCCATTGTATATAGTAGAATAACCACAGTTTGTTCAAAAATGAAACAAACCCCACAAAGAAACAAGTAACAATGAATATAAGTCTTCATTACTGATCTTAAATTTCAGGCGGAAACAAATTTTTAAGTCCCAACAACTGGAAGCAGCTGTGGAGGGTTGGGGTGTTGTCTCTTTACCTATAGAATTTTGTCCCATTTGTTGCGGAGAAGGGGGGGGGGAACCTGATGGCAGATACATAAGAGTATTTGCAAGACAAAGACTTGCCGGGACACACTCAGAGCTGTGGTTGCTTGGAAAAGAAAAAGGAGTTCACCATAATCCAGGAGCTTCCTTTTTTCCTGCCGCTACTACTTCTGCTCGCTCCGCTGGGACG
>VXBU01009773.1:0-28572 GCA_013400315.1 Bombycilla garrulus | reverse complement strand
CAAAACCCAAACAAACAGCACACCACAAAAAAAGAAAAACCAGCACAAACCAACCCCCCTTTTACCTCCCAAGAAAACCCCAAAACAAACAGACAAGAAAGCCCTGAAAAACCAACAAAAGAATCATAGCCAAAAATCACAGCTTGAGAGGATCAAATTTAATGTTAGGGAAAACCATCTTATTTAGAGAGTTAGTGCAGCAATGGAACAAGTGGCACTGTGGAGTTTCCATCTGTCAGGGGATTTGAGCATTGTCTAGAAAATACCAGCTCCAATGACTGTACTGCTCTGGTGTGAGCAGGAGCTGTAACCTAAGCAGGAGCTGGGACTGGAGGTCTCCAGAGGTCTCAGCATAGCACTGTTTGTATGATTTTGAGTGACTTCGCCCTGATAGCAATTTTATGTGTAAACAATATAGAACAGAGATGTTTGTCTTCAATTTCCTGACAGTAACAGACGATTTTCCAGTTTTTCTTTTGTGCCTGGCAAAAAGAGTTAAATTTCTTTTGACTGTTGTATTCAGATAATAGCTAGAGAAGTGCCTGGAGGCAAGTGAATCCGAGACAGGACAGAAAGAGGTACCCCTGTATGGCTTGAGTTACTGCTTTTGAAAGCCGGCTTACTGCTTCTTGAAACTCTGGTGAAAGAGGAAGATATAGCATGTTATGTTACATTTCAAAGAATTTCTTTTACAAAGACTTGGTTTCTGTGCAGATGTGTTAATCAAAAAAACCCTGTTGCCCTCTCGAGTTCTATGGTAATGACCAAATAGTTACTGGTATCTTTTGTTTCTGAGTTTTAAAACAGAAAATTCACAAACTGCATCATTGCTGTATATCTGAAAATTTTTTGATGTTTATTGCTAAATATTTGGAGTTCAGACTTTTTTGGCTTTATTTTTTTGAAGCAGTGATAGCCACACATGAGCTAATGGTCTTTCTGAAGGCCTAGAGGGTTTTTTTCATAATTTAGGGTTATCAGATGAAATTAACCAAATAACATTTATTAAGACTATGGGATTAGCAGTACTGCTGTATTGTTGCAGAAAAAATGTAGTTTTAACAAAAGGATTTAAAAACTAATTTTTCCAGTACTGTGTGACCTTTTACGTGAATCAATGCCAAGGTCATTACCCACCCCATGGTGCTCCTCTTCTCCAGAACTGCATGCAATTTGTCTGAGATTTACCATGACCCTTGCTAAAATGTAGAGATTACAATGTACTAAGAGGTATTTGCTATATTTAAAAAGTGTCAGTGCTGATCTTTGTGAAATGTGTTGTGCCCATGGGGGAAGAGACTTACTTTGAAGTAGGCAGGAACGAGCTTGTTTAGTTGGTGGGCTTAATTTCAGTTTACAGTGGCATCTACTGATCCATTTGGTGATACTGTGGTTTTTCATCTGCAGTGCTGCAGTGGTGGAAGGGTTAGGCACTGCCGTGCTTTCAGAATGCCTGGAATCTTGTAATTTTCAGGGGCAGACTTTCTGCACTGATGGATGTATAAATCTGGTGATAGCATCTTGTACCACATCAAAGAATGCGGCGTCTCATTCTTCAACTTCAGGCTATGTTAAGTGTGTGCCGTCCTTTCCTAACAAGTGTAACCATGTCTCCAGGTCAACTCAGGGATTTTTCCTGTCTACTTTGACTCCTTTCCAGGACTTTCTCCTGAAGATGATCTTAGTTGCTCATCGTCTGCTGAAGCTTTTTACTGAAGATGCAAATACGTTGTTTTGGTCCTTGTCTGTCCCCATTTTCCCAGTTGTCTCCTGGCTGAGATGGTGCCTTCTCTACCTCAGTCCTTGCCTAAACTGATGCTTCAGAATTTTTCATTGTCCTTTGTACAGTAATAATTTTTTTCTATATTTTCTTTTTTTTTAAGCAGTGGAGGGACATCAGGATAAGGGTGGGGAGGACGGCTGTTCATAGAAAGGCAGACAGCCCACAGCAGTTATGTATATGGATTTGGAGTTCTACAGCTGACCACTGTAAATCTGAGTGAGCTTGTTACTGCCTTTTTAGTGTAACTTGGACTGATTTATATCTAAAACAAACCCAGGAACTGTAAAGTCATTCCACAAAGAATAAAAGCTATAGTCTCATCTTAGCCATGCACAGGTAACTGTGCTTTTCACACAGTCTGCTCAAAAGCAATTTTCAGACCATGCATGAACTCAGTAGAAAAAGGCTAGAGTTTTGAGGTACACTGGTACAAATTTTGTAGAACAGATAAAAAGCAATATTGCAGCTTATCTGAAGAGAAATAACAAGCTTCATTCTCCAGTGACAGCAATTACTTGCCTTTGTAGTCATACAAAATGATTCTTTTCTAAGAGAAGAAATTCCACTGTCTGAAAGCAAATATTTGAAATGGAGCAAGTGGTGTGTGTGGGAATTTGATATGTTCATGTAACGCTGTTGTGTGTAAAGTAAATAGATAATTTTCCTTTACAAATGGGGAACTTGAAAGTACTGGTGATGCAGTTCACTAAGTAGATCTCTTCATTCCTTTCCCCCTTTTTATTCACTTCTCATTTGATATGCCTGCACTATTTACAGTCCTTGCAATGCTGTTATTATCAGTGCCCTCATGATGCAAAAGAAAACACTTTTTAATGTGTTGTGAAAAATATCATGGTTTGTAATCCTGTTTGTGTTTTTAAAGACAAAATGTACCAAGTATAGTGTCATCAGATACCACACTTTGACATGTTTATCTGAAATGGTGGTCCTTTGAATGCTTTGGAAATAGCACTCTGGTGCACTAATCTCTGGGAAAGTAATTTTTATTATTGTTGGCTCCCGTGTTTAGCATGCAGCTCTCAGCTGACAGATTGTACATTATAGAAAAATGTTTGTGACTCAGCTAACAAAACCCCAATGAAGTATCTAAATTAGGAATTCTGGTTTTGTGCCTTTTTTTCTTATTACTGCATGCTGTCCTCTCTTACTCCAGTCAGTCCTTTGCAAGAGTGTGTGGATGTTGGCAGGACCACACTCCATTAGTTTGATATAAGCAACCATTCTACTTAAAAGAAAATTTACCATTTTCATACCACGAGAAGAAGGCACAAGTCCAGAAGAATAGAAGGCAAAAGTTCATCAGACTGTAAATCATATTTAAGTATAGATTGGTTCTTTTAAAATAGCAATGCAGTGTCTGTGGCCTTCTTTTCTTGCAGTGTATTCATTTAGCTGTTGACCTTTATATGTGGCTATATTAAGGTACAATTGCAGTGTGTGTTTTCACAGTAGACTGAAGTACGTATGTCTTTTATAAATTCAAATGAATGTTCATCAGAACGCTGTTTATAAAGAAGAATCAGAAAAGTCAGGTAGAATATCTAACTGAAAAAAAAATGAATAGCTGAAAAGAAAGTAGTATAAATTCTCCAGTATAACACTATAACCTTAATTTGTTACAGAATTTATTAATAGCTACCTCTGAGAATTCCCATAATTTACTGAGTAAAATATCCATCTGACAAAGCACAGGTTGTAGAAAAACTCGTGTTATTGTTATTATATGGATGTTTCAAGCAGAAATTCTTGCCAGATGAAGAAAAGCAAACAAAACAAAAGCGTCTTCATCTGTGCATACTACACCAACACTTTGGGAAAAGGAGAAGGAATGAGTATTGATGCCTCTGTTTTCTGTCCTTCCTGTAGGTGTGCAGGACCCTCACCATGAGAAGATAATTACTGTGACTACTAATGGGAGTATTCATAGCCCCAAGTTTCCACACACATACCCACGCAACACTGTGCTAGTGTGGAGATTAGTAGCGCTTGATGAGAACGTATGGATACAACTTACGTTTGATGAAAGATTTGGGCTTGAGGACCCAGAAGATGACATTTGCAAGTAAGTTACTTTCCCTTTCACGTAGGAAATTCTGAAATGAGGTGATTGGCGATGAAGGAAAAAAATATTGCTTGAGTTTTGCAAAAATCAACACTTGAATGTTAATTTGTTTATAGAATGCATCTTACAGAGTATGGGTTTATGATTTTTTTTATAGTGGTAGAGGAGGTTTTCATGCTTGAAAGCTCTGGGGTCCTCCCATTTTTACTTCTGCATTCAGTATCTAGGCCACAGATACATTATAACACAAAAATGTGATATAGTTAATCTTTAAAATATTTTAAGTAAAAGTTTTGACATCTAGAAAAATATTATTGACAGAATGTTAGAATTATGAGTGTCTAATTTTTACAGAGTACATTTTGGTGAGTAAGTTACCTGAAGCAAAATTGAAATCATGACACAAAGTACTACACCACTGTTTAAGACACTCCCACACAATGCCCTACAATATTTTAATGGCCTTAAATTGTCAAGTTATCTATGAGAAACAGCCCTTAAAGTACTGTGCTAGTTGACATTCTTCAGTGGTACTGGTTTTTCCCTGACTTCAATAAGTATCTGTGTGTTCAGTCACTGCTAAAGGTTTCTGTAGGACTTGTAGAATCTCTGCTTCCATGATTCTCTGCTGGAGGCTTTGTAATTTGGGAGAGAAACAGTCGTGACACAACAGGCATCAGCACAGATGTAGTTCTGAACCAAGCCCTGTGGTTGATAAAGTTTTGGGTGTTTTGTGAGTCAGTAGGGCTGGCATATACATTTCCTGTGGGAGGGTGAGAGAGGAGAGATCCTAAACTCTTGTATCCTGTATCTGTCTGTCGTCGCAGCAACAGATCATAAAAAGCCCTGATGTGTGAATAGTGGTACCTTGTCTGGACTCTTCAGTAAATTAAGTGGCACATAAAATATGTCATTGAAATGGCTTATTCTCTTTTGATGCCTTTCTGGAGAGATACTTCACAAAAGATTTTTGTTTCAAAGTTATTTTTTGTTTGTTTTGGTTTTCTGGTTTGATTTTTATTTTTGTGTACATCATATATACATTTGACTTGACTGTTTTTTCAGTTTTTCTAATTAACTGTTATTCCCTAGGTTTTACATCTTGTATCAATTTTTGATAAACTAATTCTAATTTTTTAGAGGTTGTTTTTGCACTTATCCTTGATTTAGGAGAAGGTGTTTATAACAGATAGATAAATATCTTTCTTTCATAATTCTAGAGGAAGTAATTACCAAGGCCATATCAGAACTATACTAACAACTATAAATATATGTTTGCTTGAATGAGTGCACTCCCTTTGCACAGTAAGTTTTTTTTAAGTAAAAACTTAGCTTGCTTTTTCTTTTCTTTGCATATGGCAGAGTGAAGTGGCAAGTGAAAGAAAATCCAGGTAGGGTGACTCATTCGTCCACTTGCAAAAAGAGAAGTAAGATAAGTTAAATTATTTTATAATATTATAACTAGAATAGTGTTTTAATTGAGTACATTTATTTTAAGTAAACAATGTACTAAATACAAAAGGACTGACAAATTAAGAAAGAATAATAAGTCATTCATAGTCTTCACTCAGTTATAATCTTATCATGCTCGTATTTGTGCAGGGATACCAGGAAGTTGTATAACTGCAATTCCTGATACATGTTCTACTGAGAAAATACTGTGCTTTTTGGCTTGGAAGATTAAAAAGAGAGTTATATTTCTCTCTCAAAAAGATTTATATTTTTTTATTTTAACCAGGATTCCTCTAGGATTTCTCTGAACTTTAATTTTAGTAGCAAGTTCAGTAAAGGAAAAAAAATTGGACCTTGTTTGATGAAAAGGGAGTATAAATAACTAACAAGTTGAGGAAATAACTATAACACAGATTAAATATGTAAAATAATTCTACACAGGTCAAGTAAGTCACCAGTTACCTGAGTAATATATCTTTGAGTTATGTCTTGCATTTCTTACCTCTTAGAGTTCCTAATAAAATTATTTATACTTCCAATATTTTCTGTAGAAAAAGTAAGAGTTTTTTTATTGACTAGAACCCACAGTATTTATTACTATACTGTGTTTCTGCCCTCTTGAAATACACAAATCACTATTGTTGATGTAGAGTGCTCAATGATTTCTCCGAAAGCAAGTTTATATGACAAAGGACAGAATGAAACATCACATGAAGTTTAATATGTTATAATTCTATCCATTTAGCTCTGACATATGACTGAAACTAAGTAAAAACTGCAGCCAAGAAACATTAGACATTCTGTGCAGTGTAAAGTGTGTATCAGGATATAATTTTCTCTCTTCTGTAGTGTATGAGACAACCTCGTGAGTTACCCTGCTGTGGTCACTGGCATGGTTTTCAGTCTCTCTACCTGTTTCTTAAGCTGCTCATTCTGGGTAATGCCAGAACTTTCTCCATCCTCTCTGTAGACTGTGGTGTCCTGTGGTGTCAGCTCACAGGACCAATGAGAGAATATTCTGGAGTATATCAGCTTAAGATGATCAGCAGTTCTTAAATCTCGTAGTAATTCAAATATTGCTCATACTTTGGAGAAAAATAAAACTCAAACATATCCAAATGTTCAAGTGTTGTTGTTTGTTTTTTTTTTTAACATAGTTCTGTAACAAAAATACAGTGGTGGTGGTAACTAATAAATGTCATAAATGTATCCTGAAGCTATGGCAAGTTTTCTCCTGTATCTGACCTCTGCATTCAGATTTCTTGAAAGTCAGTTCTGACATTGCAAGCTATTCAGTGAAGTCTTTTCATCTAGAGCAAATATCACTTTTTATAGATATTTTGAAGGTACCAGTCTGGCCTCTACTTCAAATATTTTCTCAAATGCAAATGATAGTGATCCTGCATGGCTTTTCTTTTCCACTTTGTTTTTACATGCCATTCAACTTACAGTATTTACTAGTGTAGCAAATTTGCATTACAACAAATTCTGTGTTTAAGGTCAGCCCTTCTGACTCAGCCTCACCTGTAATAGTATTAATGTGCATGTTCTGCTAATTCTTAACAGCCTTAAGCATGATTGCTCTGTAAATTTAAATTACAGGGTTTTAAGAATAAAATTCTGGTATTTTGCCTGTATTTAACCGGGTGATTCTTATCCTGGTTTTACAATGGTGATGTACTTGAAATTCATGCATATCATGTTTGCATTCCTTTAAAAATAATCAATGTTTTTTGGTTTTCGTTTGTGTTTTTTTTGTGGTTTCTTTGGGTTTTTTTGGTATTTTTTTTTTCAATAGTTCTTCTTCATCTGCACTTCCTATGGACAAAATGCTAAGAATTCCACTGTGTCCTTTCCAAAGTGAACACAAACTCCACTTTATTTGGAAACTAGATCCATGCGTATGTCTAGAAGAGATTTAGGTTATTTGGTTGACAGTAGGGAATCTATAAATCTCTGCAATATTACAGTAATTTCAGTTTCATACACTTTGTTTGATATCAGTTGTGACTTGCAAAAGAAAAATGTTACAAGCAAAAAAAAAATCCCCCTTCAAAACTACCAAACCAAAAGAAGTATGTAGCTCTTGGTGTTTTGTGCAGTACTGTTTACATGATAAAAGTGGCAGTGAATTTCCAGCAGAGGCATTGCGAATTTGGTTTGTGTATGCCTGGTTTTTTCTGATGAAATAAAAATGCACTTTTTCTGCTGTTGATACGGTAGCTGATATGGCAGGTCATTATTTTCATGATGCTAACCCCTCAATCCTGTTTTAATCATAAAGGCTTTGGACTTCTGTGCCGGACAGCTGCTATTGCCGGGGAGCTGCCATAAGTCTTCTTGACCAAAAACTGACTTTTGCTCAGCTGTTGCTTGTTGTTCCAATTTGTTGCTTTCTGTTGAAAAGAACATTAAGTGCTAACAGCTTTATGATGAACTCCTCTGTGACAGGAAGATGTAGATTTAGCTTTCTTCTAGCAAGAGCACAGATCTTAGAGTTGCCCTTGAAGAGAAGTCTGATGGTGTGAGTTGGTTGTACATCTGAGCATTATAATGCAAGGCAGAAATAAGAAAGGGAAAGGAAAGAATCTTTCTTCCGTTGGGAGCATGTATCAAACTTGCTCTCTCCCTGTGCATGGAGTGGCTCTAGTTGTCCATCTGAATAGTGGTTGCAGCTGTTCTTTCTAATCATCTGATGATTACAGTCTGACTTTTATTATATATGTAATAAAACACAGAAATGTGTCACAAATCCAAAGTGCAATTACTGTAGATAAGGTGACAGTGATAAAATAGATGAGTAAAAGGCTGTGGAACTAACTGATAGTAGAATATTAAATACCATTTTACCAACATCTTCATATTAGGATGGTTATGCTAATTTCCAACTCTCTTTAGCCCTCTAATAATTAAAATTATCCACTATAGTCTGTTTGTTGAAGGGGGGAAGGGAGGCTTTTAGCAGCTGCAGATGTGAATCTGTTCATTTACACATATAAGTAAAGCATTAACCTATAATGTTTTGAAATAAAATTCAAAGCTTGTCTGCTTGATGTGTGTAATTTGTAGAACTTTTTCCTGCAGAAATTTAGTTGAGCTGAAGGCAGCTGTCAGCGCTAAAACAGGGTAAAATCTGTGCAGCTTGGTTTTCCTCTTCCTGTCAAATTCACTACCTAATTTTTAATCCTGGGAATATTCTTCCTCTGAGAATTCCTAGAATGATGCTTTATTATTGAGTGCCACATGTATTAAATTCACCACCTCCCCTTTCCGTGTTTCTTTAGGCTACTTTATCAGTGCAGATCTGTTGTGATTGAGCTGTTGCCTTCCATTCACAGAACATCAAGATTCTGTGATAGAAGCTGTTAACCAGACTGCTTCAACAGTCATATGTGCTCCTAATGAATGTATTGTTAGGGAATTGATGATAAGAATTAAAGAATTAGAAGATTTAGCTTAGTCTGACAGCACTGAAACAGATGTGTTAAAGAGGAAACATACACGGACTTTCATCTGTGGCTGTGAAGAAGGAAAATACTAGGGTAGCAGTCTTTTTTCTTTTTTATTTTTGCATAATTTCAAATGAATGCTAGACAATGATAATTTATAGTAAACACAATAAGAATTTGTTACGTAATTTTCCAAAGAGACAGTTCTGTGTAATATAAGACACAATTAATTACTTGCACCATGTGGAGCTTTCTTTCTTGTTATTATTACAAAATGAATGTCTTGTATGTGGAGTAAAATAGAGATGCATAACTGTGACTCTCTAATGCCTCAGTAAAGAAAACAACAGAAATTTTCCTTCTGTTTTACTCCTTTTTGTGGAAGCACCTTGCAACATCAAGAGAGTGCACGCATGAAAGGATAATGTCAGCATCATTTTTTTCTATGCAGAAGAAATTCCATCCCGCACCCTGCACCCTAGGAAAGAAAAAATAGTTTGTTTTTCTTGTTATACTTTAGGTGCATTGTAGAGTCAATGTTGGTATATGTGTGAAGACCACACTAATATCAAACATAGATTTGTGGATGAAATATAACTCTTCACATAAAGTATTACTTCTGAGGCTTTTGAGGGCAACAAGTTCCTTGTCGAGGTCTAGTTCCTGAGAAAATTGTTTTCTGGACACAATTGATGGGGTGACTTTACAATCAGTGTTAAATTCTTTTTAATGACTGTGGTTACAGAGGGTGAAGTTATCTCCTGAGTAAGTACAAAGTTCAAGTTGGCTTTTAATAACTGGATAAGGACCTTTAAGTGAACTCTGTATTTAAAGTGGAATTGGTGCAGACAGTGTTCACTCTGAATGCAGAGTTCATGCAGACTCATGTTGCTAAGTAGCTGGGCTGCTGGGATTTTTACTGCTTCCCCACATACTTCTGAAGAGGTTGCTGCTACCACCTTTACTTGAGAATTCAGAAAAGAGTCAGCAAAAATTTTAAGGCTCCAAACCGGGAAACCCCCCAAAACATTGAGTACCCAAACCCACAGAATCCTGAAAGCAGAGATGAAAGTCATAGTGAGGACTAATCCTTAAAACTCTTCTCTTACTGCCTTTTTCTTTTTTTATGGGATAATCACATCCTAATGTGATATGATATGATGTTCAACAAGGGCAAGTGCTGGATTCTGCACCTGAGATGGGGCAACTCTGGGTGTACAGACAGACTGGGAAATGAAATTCTGGAGAGCAGTGTCATGGAAAGGGAGCTGGGAGTCCTGGATGATGGCAAGTTGAACATGAGTCATTGTGCCCTGGCAGCCAGGATGGCCAGGTGTGTCCTGGGGGGCATCAGGCACAGCATCACCAGCTGGGCAAGGAGGGGATTGTCCTGCTCTGCTCTGCACTGGGGCGGCCTCATCTTGAACATTGTGTGCAGTTTTGGGTGTTACAATATAAAAAGAAAGACCTTGAGCTGTTAGTGAGTGTCCAGAGGTGGGCCACAAGGATGGTGAAGGCTCTGGAGGGGAAGCTGTGTGAGGAGTGGCTGAGGTCACTTGGTGTGTTCAGCCTGGAGAGGAGACCTCGTTGCAGTTACAACTTCCTTGTGAGCTGAAGAGGGGCAGGCACTGATCTCTCCCTGTGGTGACCAACCAAGGGACCCAAGGGAATGGCCTGAAGCTGTGTCAGGGCAGGTTTAGGGCAGATATTAGGGAAAGGTTCTTCACCCAGAGGGTGCCTGGGCACTGGAACAGCTCCCCAGGGAAGTGGTCACAGCACCAGTCCTGGCAGAGCTCAAGAAGCACTTGGACAATGCACTCAGGCACTGGGTGTGACTCTTGGGGTGTCCTGTGCAGGGCCAGGAGTTGGAATCAATGATCCTTGTGGGACCCTGCCAACTCAGAATAGTCTGTAATTCTGTGAGATTCGACAAATGAGTGAGCTTCGACACATGAGTTTAAGTGACTGTACCTAGTCTCATAATTGGCTGTAACTTCTGCAAAAATGAAACCATAACTGAGTTAAAATTTATTATAGCTCTGTTCTGTGACTCAGATCCATTTGGAAAGGAATGATTCTTTAATACAGGGTTATAAAAAGCATATGAGCTCTCATTCCTTAATACAAAATGTTTAATTTTTTCCCAACACATAAATAACTTGTTAATAATTTTTATTCAAATTCTGAAAGGTTGACATATAATTTAAGTGGTTGAGATAAGTTCTAGCATTAAAGTGCCTTGGTTTAATTGAAATATTGATGGCAGAGAATTAGTACAAAGTATCTAATTTAATCTGAAGTCCTTTGTAGCAACATTGATGTTTTATCAGTGGCAGAAAGGTGGCATTTTAGAAACAGTGTGTAGAAAATTACATAAAACTTGTGTTAATATAGGCTGATGGAGTAATTTGTTCTGATGTTTGTGGAGTGGATTTTTATGGTTTTGATTTTTAATTGTTCTATCCATTTGCAAGACAACTGAAAAGTAGTGCCAGTACAAGGGAGGTTTGGATGCTGAAAGGATAAATGGACAATGAGATGGGGGATGGGGATCAAAATTCGTAAGAAGTTATATTGATTTAGGAGCAGAGTCCTCTGATTATCTAAAAATTTTTCTTTTATATATAAAGAAAATAATTTTATACTACAATGATTATTTCTCTCATATAAATTGAAATGTAACCATATTATTTCAATTTAATGAATGGAATTCTAATGAAGAATCCAACAGACTTATGCTTTCTGCTTTCTTAGTGTTTTGAAAAAAAAATGATTACATCTTTTACATAAAAAGAAAAATCTGGATCTGTTTCTTTTCTGTTCTGATTTCATTAAACAAAACTACAGTGGGATTTTCTTTTGTTTTCTTGTTGGGTTTTGGTGGTTTGGTTTATTTGTGTTTTTTTAGAAAAATCTTTATTTTGGACATTGAATGATTCCAGAAAAAACAGTTCACATAATTCAAGCATTAACTCATTTTTCAGCTGGTCCCATCCTTTTGGTTTAGCTACGGTCCACTGTTCATTGTGGCAGAGGTGTGTACTGTATCCAGAAGTATATCCTTTCTTTTGGGTTCTCTACTGCTTATTACAAGTTGCTTAATACTATTGTCATGATAAGAGATTTAGAAGTGTGACTATGACAGGCAATAAAAGATGATAAATACAAATCAGAAAAGCAAATCTCAGTATGATTATAACTGAGGCCACTCTGTAACACATATTTCCTAGGCTTCAAGAAGAGTAAACTCTTCTATTGTGCAGAAAGGGCTTAAAGTAGCAAAATTGTATTCTCTAAGCAAATCAGAATGAAACATAAGAAAGGAAAGTGAAGGAGATGCCTCTGAGCACACTGGGAGGACAGCAGAGCACAAGGGATGTGACCGGAAGGGCATACTGCACAAACATGGAGACTGCATTCTTGCCCACCCACTTTTCCCTCAATTTCAGTAAATACAGCATTCATTTTTAGTATCCATTGTTGCTAGAGGACAGCATAATAGATATTATTTTAGAAGTTATTTGATGCCTGTTTTCACAGCCCACATGAGTGTGTAGGAGAGTGATTGCTGCTGTGTGGGCAGTTGACATAATCCCTTGCTCCTTTTTCACACCAGAGTCTACAGTCATTGACATAAAAAAATTAGACTCCTTAAAATTTCTTCCTGGTTCTCTCAATCTCAAGCAAGCTGTTTGAATAAAGTAAACTGTGTCCCCACTATCAAAATATTTTTTAAACGGTCCTAATCCTAATTTATTGCTTCTAAAATTGTTTTTATGTTACCGTAGTTGGCGGTGTTTCTAATGGTGAAGACCGAAGTTATTTTCTTTGAATGTCAATGTGGAACTGCTGGGTCTTGCTTCTTTCTAGGTTGCTCTGGGAACAGTTGTTATTGATGAAGTTCCCCTGCTCTCACCCTACCACTCATTATAATACAGAAGTAAATCTCTACTTTCAGGGGCAGAAAAATGTACTGTGAGCCATCACCGCCTGAGCTTAGGGACGCAGACAGACTGTAGCCATCTGTAGTTTCTGGTGAGGCTCAGTTTAGGTCCTGATGTCAGGACAAGTGCAAGCTGCAGAGTCAGGTCCAGCAACATAATCTGAAGTTAGCCCGTGTAGTGTCTAAATATGCCAGTCGAAGCACAGCATACGCTCCCTTCCTGGTGTTTGCTGATTACTGGAAGTGTAAGTACAGTTACGATGTTAGACTCGCCCTCAGGTATATAAGCAGGATTAAACAGGAGTAGCAGACATTCCAACTGTCCAGTTCCTGCATGGACAGCGTATTTCTTCACCTGTTGTGCAGCTTTTCCTTTTTACCTTCCTCCACTTGTCCTCTTACTTTCTTTTCTCCTTCTCACTAAATGCCGTCCTGACTTCTTTAAAGTGTATCATCAACATTTTAACAAAGTATGTTTCTCAAGTGCAATTGTAGTCGGCATTACTAGCAAATATTTTCAGTCAGACAAGTTACTACCAATCCAGTCTTGCACCCAATGCTGCTCCATTAGGATAAAGTAGAATTAAAATGTAATGCAGTTTGCATTAATCTGATCATCAAGACGTTTGAGAAGATGCATGTGCATCAGAAACTGCAGAAAGAAAGATGCATTGTTATAAAAAATGCTAGGTGGTCATGTGGGAGCATCATACAGGTTCTGTAAGGTAAAATTATTAGATCATCTCATTTTCTGAAAGCAGCATGTGAAGAGGAAGACCAACAGCATGTGAAGAGGGAGACCAGCACGTAGCACCAATTATGAGGACAGATCTCTTCAGACTAGCCTTTGATTCATATACTGTGGCTAGACTAAAAATAGATTTGCATCATTTTATGACCATCAATTTATAACTAGTAAAAGTGAGAGGGGAAAACAGTGAGTTAAAAAAAAAAAGTGAGTAAAAGTGAGAGGAAACTTCTTACAATCCTTAGGTGAAAAGTGATTTCCTGCTAGGATTGGGAATACATTTTTTATGTCTCATGCAGTCTGCTCTGTTACATTACAGGGTTTTTTCACCTTCTGTTTGAGTAGCAATTACTAGCCTGTCCTGAAGCAGAATATCAGACTTTGTGACAACTGGTCTGTTCTGGATTGGTAAATTCTGTGTGCAGGCATAACTGCCAAGAGGCCACATGTTATTGTATCACTGAGCTAAAGAAAATAAAGGTATTTTCATTTAAATAAACATAGATAGAGCCCCTGCCTCCCCTGAAGTAGGCAGGAGCGGGGGAAGGGAACATGAGAAATTTATCCAGGCATGTAATGATGTTCTAATATCAGAGGCTGTTTGAGGGGAAGGGATGCAGCCTGCCCTGCCCTGGAAGAATGTTTGCATTGCTGAAAATGCCTCTTGTGCTCCTTATGGGTTTTTTTCATTCAAAACTATGTTTTTGAATATTGTTAGGAAATTGGTTAGCCAGTAGTTTGCACATCATTGACTGTAGCCATTGCTGCGTTCCAGGATTTATCTCCTGGAATATCTTGGAGAGTGCATAAAGTAGAAATTACTCTTTGGGATACTAGAATTAATATTTCTAATGCTGCTGGAAAAAAGCAATGATAAAAATGTGTTTGTGGATTCACAGAAGCTGGAACAGATACATTGACCATTGTGAGCAGTGTGAGTAGAGGAAGAAATTTTATAGTGGATTAGAAACAATGCTTTACAGCCTTGGCTGTTTGAACTCTAAAGTCACATTTTGGTTTTCTACAATATGTTGATCTGTACAGTAGGAACATGTGATTTATGTAATTCCCAAGATAAAATATACCAGACTTTACGGAGGAGTCCTGGGAAAAAGTTGGTAAGGTATTTAGTTCTCCAGAATCTGGAATGTCTAGTACTGTACAGTGCAAGACACTTACTAAGCTGATTCGCTCTTTGAGGAGAGAAAGCAGCTGCACTTTGACAGAGCAAAAGTGCTTTGGAGGGTGTAGTGTCCAGAGCAGCAGGACCCTGAACTGTGGTGGTCATTTACACCTGATGTTTTATTGTCAGATAATAATTATAATACAGGTAATGAATTGCATGGCAGAAGACAAGGACAAATAATAGAAGTACTGCTGTACAAAACAGTACAGCAGTACTTTGTCCTATTACCATTTTTTGTTGTGTGTGTTATTGTTTAACTCATAACTGGTGCAAAATATTAAGGAGGTCCAGTGAATAGCACAAAGTAGACAATCGGAGATGAAACAGTACAGGAAAAGGTTTCATGTAGATGAAACTCATTATTTTAGTCCTTGAAAAATAACCTTTCCAAGTAGCTTCTAGTTTTTTGTAAAAGCTTTTTTATTTACTGTACTTTATATGAATACAGGAGAATCTGTTGTCAGATAGGAAAAAGGTAAGTGTAGCATATTAACTGCGAGTGTCGGAAATCTTTGGAACCTTCATCTATACAGAACTTCATTCTTTGTATTTAAAGATAAAGGCCAAAGTAAGTACATGGACTGGGGCATTATTTGCAGGGTTATTTGTTTGTGTACTTTTTCCAAGCTTACCCTTTTCCCCAAATCCTTCTTTGATATATTGTACTATTAGTGATGGTAAGAAATGTCAAGCACTTTTTTGGTTTAAATGCCTGTTCTACTCATAACATGCCATTTTTGGACCACATTTAGTCTGTATTTTAAAAAAGCTAAACATATTTCTTATTCTGACTGGCATTGGGAATACTGTCATTTTGTAATACAATGAAGAGAAGCATAGGTAGCTTCTAACAAATTTGGCAATCCGTGTTTTAGAAGAAAGAGTTTGGGAAACCATCTTCTTTCCTTACCTCCAATTCTGATCTGCAGGATTATATCTTTTCCTACAAGATTCTTATTCAAGCGCTTGAAATGCTGTATCAAGAGAAGTTGAGTGGATATAAACTAGTTTGTAGCAGATGCTGAATTCTGTATTCCTGGAATTACTTGTTTATGTGTTTAATCCATATCACTAGTCTAATAATGCTTAAATAGTTGAAAGCTTGCTGTGTCTGAATATAGAATTGTTTTTGTTTCAGAGCCTGAAGTACATTCACCAATGTATCTAGTTTGCCATTTCTCATTCTTGTCCCTTTGTCCCCACAAGGCAGATGCCATTTTCAGAGGCTTTGGGATATTCGGGTGCTTATGGTCGAGACACATAAGTGTTTGTCAGTGCACCTAGATACCCGTCATGAGGATTTATTTCCTCGATAAAGTTGTGTGCCAATTTCCTAGACATCAGGGAAATGTTTTCAGCAATACACAGTTTATTAACTGGCACTGAAATAAACTTTTGATACAAATGGGAGTTTTGGAGAAAAGAGACACATTTCTTTGGGCTTTTTATTTTTGCATGTTGTGCCAGAATGCATTCACCAAGGGACAAAAGCTGCTTTGCAGAATGTGTATTTCTCACCTTCACATCATACTGATCCACAGAACATTAAATATATATTTTATAGTAGACTGGAGTGTGGTACTGCAACAGTTAATTTCTCCAAATCAAACTACCTGCACATCCCTTTCAGGAAAAGGGTTTGAAGATTAGAATTTGGGGGTTTGAACTCTGTCTTGTTTTTCCTTTATACTTGTAGTGTTGTAAGTGTATATTTATGATCAAAGTGCCTTACCGTGAATGAAAGGGAAGAGAATTGAAATCTAAGGATTAAACTTTTTTTTCTCCATGTATACTAAATAACAAGGTAGAAATACAGAGGGAGTGTGTGGTTGTGTTAGAGGCCTCAGGCTGTTATTAATCAGTGTGAGAAAAGATTAAACAGGGAGAACCATGGTAACCATATAACATTTGTGAATGAATCTGTGTTTCCATAAGGCAGTTCCTAATGTGCAGTACTGCATATTCTAAAATAAATGTATTCAAAGTAGGTTGGCGCAGAAACTGCAAGCCATATTTGGGGAATGGCAGTTAGAAATGTTCTCTGTTTATACCTTGAGTGTCTTTATTTCATGGAAAATATAGACACGGCAGGATACTTGGGGGTTTTGTGCTCATTTGTTGGCTGGAAGTGATGTCTACTGCTAGAAGTGATGTTTGTATATAATTAAACATAATTTTCTGAGTACAAAAACTGACCTCATCAGTTATTTATTTGGATTATATCTGGGTTTGTTGTTTCTTTCCAGTGACTGTTATGACACAGTGTGTATAAGATCAGCAAATACAGAAACTACTACGGAAATTTATTTCACATCAAATCACTGGTGTTCCATCATCTTTTCTGTGTTTATATGTTAAAACATCAAGCATGATGATTTCATGACAGAAATCATAGAACGTAAGTCTTTTCTCAATTACTGGATGATCTGTAATGATATCCAAAGGAGTTTCCTCTTGCAAGAGAAGACACTGCCAAATCCTCTTAAAGAGGGTGAGTCTTAGGGGTAAATTACCCACATTGTGAGCCTCAGGAACTGCAGTCAAATGACTCTGGGTAACTTTGTTTGGAAATTCATACTGGAAAGAAAAAATCCAGGTGGAATATTTTAAATAATTAAAATTTTATATTGGCTAGTTTTTGAGAAATGTGTTCTTCCAGTATCCTGACTTTATTTACTGTTACTCAAATTTGCCCCTAATAAATATTTCTGATGATGTTGAGCGGAATAATTTTTACTGAACTTTTACCCTGTACGGGGTATTTGCTGGTGCTGTCACAGAGCCACCATTTCAGTCAAGGTGCAATCTGTACCTTCTGTACCTCCAGGAATCTGCTTTCTGAGTTCTTTTCTCTGCTGCCTATCTGGCAAGTGACATTACTCATAAGTAACTTTTACTGATGTGCACTGCTAGTGGTTTTCAGTTCCAGGGATCTTCTCTCTACTGTGCTGAATGTGGAACTGGACTGAATGGGCCAGTCTGACATTCATACAGATATTTCTGTCTGGCAACAAATGCAGAAGAGTATGGTGTAAATTAATACATTTGAAAGACAATGAAAATAATTCAATAGCTCCTCTGAACCTTGCAAGCTTGGGCAATTGGTGGTTGTGCTACCTGACCTGGTAATACTGTAAAGTAAGAAAAAAATAATACCTGAGTTAAAATTTCACCTTACATAAACTGAAAAGTAGTGCACAAGTATCTGCAGTTTCATTATTACCAATGACTTGAATTTTGTGTCATTTTGATTTTCATCTCACATGATGTAATTTTTGTGTCTGTGCCTCTGTATTTGAGGAAAACTTAATTTTGTCTTAGTGAGAGGATTAAAAAGAAAGTTCTCCACCTGTTGAATGAATGATGGAGTATGCTTTTCTTTTTACAACTGTATTGTTATGTCTGTAGGCTTTTAGGCTCGTTGCTTGCCTGAAATACATTTTTTTTCTGTAGTCCAGCATGTCACTGTGTCCTTTTCTTCCTTCTTAGGGTCCTCCCCTTTTTCCCCTCTGCCCTTTGTCAAAATCTCTGCATTCCTCCTGTCCTATCACACATCTTTGCTGTATATTGGCCGGCAGAGAATAACAAAGCTGCTATTAGGTACCAGGGACTTGAGTGCCTCTGTCGTGCTCCAGTGTTCCATTTTCCACTCAGATCAACGTGAATCTGCCAAGCCTTGGAAAAAAATGTAGTCAAGCTAAATGCTTGGCCTTAGTTTCCACTATAGGCAAATACATTTATTTTACAAAGATCAATATTATTACTTACAGATGTGATTTGAAAGTGATCTAAGAATTGAAGATTATGTAAGGTATCATCAATACCTCACACTTTTGTCTATACAAAAGTGCAGTTATGTCAAATGATGGAAACCAAGACTTTTGCTCCGTAGGAGATAAAAATAGTTCAATAATAGAAATTAAAATTATTTCAAATAGAGGTGGGGGAGGGAAGTAAAGTTTCTGTTAGAATGATTGTGTTAAATTCTGATTAGTAAACTATCAAAGTTATATTTTCATGATGACAGTTTTAGTAATTTCCAGTATTTCCAAAATTGAAGCCAACCAAACCTTTTCAATGCTACTTTACAACAGTTTGTCTGGTGAGCTGCCAGAGGACCTTGGATGTTTTGGGTCTGCAGGTGGGTGTGCTATGCCAATACCAGGAAAACCTCGGAATTCTATATACTTTAAAACAAGTCAAAATAGAAATATTACATTGCCCCACAGAATGCTGTAAAAAACTAAATGGGATTCTTAACAACTTCTTATTTCTTAACTAAAAAAAAAAGGAACATCTTTTTATCAAAAGAGGAAGGAAAACTAAATTTCACCTGTCACAAACTGTTTTAATGGGCTTTCTAGATTTTTTTTTCTAGAATGTGTCTCTATACAGGTGGAAAGGTCCAACGCCACTGAAGTGATAAAGGGTTTTTACCTGATGGATTTTTGCCTCTTCCATTTTTTTATATATTTGTAGAATTCTGGAGGCAGAGAGAAGTCACAGAAAGGTCACAAAACTTCAAGCCAAGATAAACAGCCTGTCCGAATATGTTTAGGAAATGACAGTATAGACCACAGAAAAACATATAGAAGGGAGAGGAAAACATATACCCTTGGAAAATACATTTCCTGGTTGGAAAGCTGTTGAAGCTTTGAGCTGCTTATGTTGATTCCTTGCTCCTTTCCAGTAAATTGTCTTTGTTCAGGTTAATTCAATGCATGCTCCCAGGCTTAGAGGAGGAGAGTAGATTTTCTGCAACAGAAATAACAGAAGGCCAGAACATCTTTACTCGCAGGAAAGGAGATTGGACTGCCCTTTTGGCATAAATTTTACTTAGTAATATTTAAATAATATTACAGATACAGCACCAGAGCATTTATTTAGTAATTTTCAAAGAGGCTTGTGTTTTCTTCTTTGCACACTGCAAAGAAAATAAGGCCTCTGCATTGGTAAGTTCAACATGCATTTTAACATTTTTTTACTCCATTGAAGTTGTAAAATGGCATCTCAGTTCTTGTTTTTTGTCCTAGCTCTCATGTGTTTCAAGCACAAGCTTCTCTTGATCAGGAAATAATTTTCCATGGCTGTGCTATTGTCCCTGCTGCTCCTTAGCCCCGTGACATCAGCTGCAAAATTATGTAGCAAAATAATATAAATGCTAAAGCATCTGAACAACTTTTTGTTATTTTTATAGAAAGTTCAGACATCAGTCCAGATGTGTGATGAGAGGAAATTCGGTCACACAGAAGGCTTTTTGGCAGGTTCTTGTAGCGCATTTAGCCTAGATAACTGACAAAAATAAATTTATTGGCTAAAAATGTCATTATCCAAACTGAATTTTATTTGGTTTTTCAGCATACTTATTTCCTTCAAGTTTACCTCTCTACTAATGGAATTTTCAGCTTTTATTTGAAAGGTCTAGCATGTAAACTGTGGAATTTGAGTTTCTCTTTTACTTCAGGTGTACCAGAAGACCAAAGGGTGCAATAAAAAATACTGCAAGTTAGGTAAAGGCACTAAGCCCCCTGACTCCCCTCAACATTTCAAACCCAAGTCAATAAATGTAAACATTAGCTTATTTCACTCTTTAAAAATCAAAAAGGTAGGTAATTATTTCATATTCTTAACTGAAAAATAAAAAAAGATTATCTTTAGAAATTTTCTAAATTGATCTTGAAAAGAAAAAAACCTCAGCTCTCCAAATAAATTTGATAAATGTATTGAGCCCTGAGGCCTTAGTACAATTAATGTACACATTGCCTTTGTAATAAGTTGTATACCTGATCATAAAGTAAAAACACTGGTGGATCTGTTAAAGGAATTAGTTTGTGTTTGGGGAAAAAAGATAATGATAAAGTAATTAGTATCATAAGTTCAACAAAGATTTAAAACTGCAGTACATGGCAGTAATGGATTTTGAACACAGTTAATGAGCATATTCATTGCATTCATTTTTAATTAAGTGGAAAAAATAGTGGTCCTTTAAATGGAGATAATAAATGTGCAAGTCAGTCTTGCACAAACATGCAACACAAGAATTTATTGCCTGCTGTCTAACTAGGGAACTGGGAATCATTATGAAGATTAGATTTACTGAAAAAAAATCCAGAAAAAGCTTTAGTAGAAAATGTTTATGAGGTAATAATTTTCACATTAAATATAGTTTGGCGTATTTGGTAGAGTGTGTGTGTGCGCATGTTTTTTAAAATATGAGCCTTTGCTATCATCAGAGGTAGGACTGTTTGTACCCTTGAAAAGGACTTTGATATTTACAGCTTCAGATTTATGTGAGATGTATTTAATATATGACTGCACATGCAGTAGAACATAAAAAAATCAGAAACCTCAAAACTCTCCGAGGTTTGTTATGCTGATGCTTAGGATACAAATTGTGGTTTAAAAGTAGAAACTTGGCTTGGGATGCTGCAGCTGGAAGGAGCCGAGTGCTTGCCCCAGTTTGAGCAGCACACTCTCACCTTCCCAAAGCGCCGCGCTGCGCTGCCACCAGGGCTCTGGGGGATTCGGGCTGGAGCGGGGAAAATGCAGCTGAAATGCTCAGTGTTTATTCTGTCAGTGGGCGGCTGGGGAGCTGACATGAAGCAGGTTAAAGCAATGAAACCAGATGTACCTTCTAGAGCAGTGGCTTTCCATGTTTTTATGACTTGGGACCCCACTAAACATTTCCAATGAAAACGAGGACCTTTGTGTGCCATACTGAAGCTTATTGATGATTTACTGTCGTGTCTCAGTTACCTTTAGTGGGTCTGGTTGGAGTTGTTCGCCAATCCCCAGAAATACCACATGTTAAAAGCAATGAAACAAAATCAAACCTATTATGCTTCATCATTCTCTCAACATTCCCTACCCACAAGTTTCTTGTCAATATTTCTGCAGTACCAGGTTCTTTCTGACATGCACTGAGGTCTAGGTCTTTGCTCAACAAATGGCTTGTTGGGATGTGCATAAACTCCTGCCAAGTTTCTCTAAGCCTTAACTTAACCTTTAGGAAGTTATTCACTTCTGGTATTCCAGGAAAGCAAATTTTCAGTATCAAAAAGCCCGTGACCTTCCTCTGGTGGCATGCAGTGTACTGCTGGTGACATTGCAGCACTAATTACTGTGCCACTCAGGCAATTATGGGGGTTTTTTTCTCTGACTTTACTCGGCCCTCTCACACATGTGGTAATTGCTTTCTGTACAAGAAGCAAAACCATACACTTGGGTCTCTTCAAAATGCTAACTCTGCTTTTATTTTTTTAACCTCACTGCATGATTTTATTATGTATGTAAGTCAGTAGCAACTTGGGAGCTAAGTTTAAAATAGCTGGCTTTGGCTGCATACTTTCAGTGTTTAAAAAAATAAAAAATTGCAGAGTCAGTTTATTGGTTAAATTAGGAAGTTTATAGAATTTTTGCCAGTACATAAACATTTACTTTTCTTTTCTGTTCAGGTACGACTTTGTAGAAGTTGAAGAGCCTAGTGATGGCACTGTTTTAGGGCGCTGGTGTGGTTCCAGTACTGTGCCAAGCAGACAAATCTCCAAAGGAAACCAGATCAGAATAAGATTTGTGTCTGATGAATATTTTCCTTCTGAACCTGGATTCTGCATCCATTATACACTTCTTATGCCAGTAAGTAACATGTTTCAGATCGAAATGTTTCAGGATACAAAATCTTTGAAGTGGTAGCTCAAAAGAATCTTTTAATAGGGTAAGATTAATTACTGTTTATTTCTTAATGGTAATAAGAGTGTGCAATCTGTCTTCCTGAATTGTACATTGTGTTTTTGTTTTTTAACTGAGTGCTCTCTGGTTCTTTATGGATGGCTTTGGACTGGGAAGTTGTGGGCTCGGTTGTTTGTGTGGAAAATTCAGTAAAATGTTTACATTCCTAATACCGTACTGTGGAAATAAAAAAGAATTCCAGCTTTGAGAAAAAGACAGATCAGTTTATGAATCAGTAGTGTGATGTTGAAAGAGGATTGGGAAGCTACAAAAGAGAAACTGAAGAGATTAATGCTTTTATTAGTCAGCTGCTATTAGACATATTCAACCAGATGAATATACCTAGTTCCCAAACAGAAGAGTTCTTATGTTTCTAGGTAGTTTTATTATAGAGACAAATAGTTTTATTATGGACAGACAATCCACAATATTCATTTTTCATTGCATTTTCCTTGTAAACAATACTTTAGGCTCTCTTGAATGATGCTTAAAGCTTGTAAGTCACAGGTATTAAACCAAAGCATTGCCTACCATGTGACTAATTTCGCTGTCAACAGTTTTCTGTTACTATTTTAATGAAATGAAAGATCTGTGATAGCAAAAAATGTTTACAGAATTTTAAGAACGAGTTAATGTCCTGAAACATTAAAATGGAGGAAAACAGGAGTTGACTGGCTTTAAAATAGATATTCCATATTTAAAGAGAATAAGGAGTATTTTTTGTTGAAGTCCTCATAATTCACTTTGAATCTCCTAAGTAGTCTCATGGTCTGTGGTATTTGGTTCGTGGAAAATATCTCCAAGCTCAATAAAAAAATTGAGCAAAAGAATCCATGTTGTAACCCCTCTGACATGTGCTTCACTCAGACAGCACTTGGCTGGCTTTATTTTTCTGCTATTTTTGCTCCTTCTCCCCATTGGCAAAATTTCAGTTATTGAGAAGAATATATTTAGCATGCTGATGATCGTGTCAGTGTAGTGGGGGGGGGGTGTTTAAATATATATATATAATATTTATATACTTATGTATGTTGTTTTCCTATAAATATTTTTAACTACTTATGCCTGAGGAAGAACTACTTTTAAAGGGACTAAAGGTTTGATCTACATATTTGATTCTTTTATAAGTTAGAATAACTTTTGTTAGTAGAATACCATGACCCAATAATGGTAAACTTTAAAATTAAATAAAATGTCGGTCTCCAAACTTGAAATAAGGCCAGGTTTAAACTTCGGTACACCCGAGGGCAGAATGTAATAAGTATGTTTGCTTTTAGAAAACGGTAAAAGAAAATCACTAAAAACATGTATTTGTGGGGCTGGTGCCAAGTTCTGTTGTCACAGCTCTGGTATTACACCCTACCTGCTGTGTATCTATCTAACTTATGTATGATCCCATTTCTGTGGAACTGATTAAACAAAGGCACCTGAAAATAGGAGTAAAAGTATAATTATTTTTGTGTCATGCGGTACAGATGGACTGAGATTATTCCTTAATATTTGATGGGGAAAACTGGTTAGAAAATTTAAATTACCAGCACTCACAAAACAATGGTTTAGTGTTAGAAATAGTTCCACCTAACACATGCAAGGGCAGCCCACTGGCTGTCATAAGAATTTGGAATGAGCCCCAAAATGTGCAGTATAGCCACGGCTTATCCGTTAATTTCTAAATCTCCCTCTAAAAGGGCTGTGATCTTTTTAAACAAAAAATATGTCCTAATAATCATGCAGAATACTATTACACATTTCAAACATCAGATTGAAAATTAAATAGATATTGGTTAGTTCCAGGATTAAACCTACTTCTTGTACCTAAAGCAATTGAAAACCAATGCCAAAAAATGTAGTTTGCTTTACAGCTATAGAATTATCTTATCCAGCATTTCAAGAGAAAATAAAATTTACAGCCCCCCTCCCACATCCCCACAAAAAAGAGGTCAGCTATAGGATTTAGCTTAAATTTTAAGTAATTCTCGCAAAATTATAACTGATTCACTAAGAAATTCAATTCAATTGGTCCTAAACAGTTAATTTTTTCCTCTTTTTTTTCTTGACAAGTAGTGGGGAGGGGGAGATGCCTGGTAGACTTGCAGTGAGAGATTGTTTGGGGAGAAATGAAGCAAAACTGAAATAAAACAGTGCAAGCTTGTTTCTGTATTTGAAGGCCACACACAGAGAGGGGCACGGGACACATTTTCAGGTCTTTTAAAGAGCAAGAGAAATGGCTTTGTTTAGATCTGCTGTAATTTATCGTATATGTATGTGTGTATATATGTAATTTTTTTGTCAGGTTTTTTTTTACTTTTATATTATATTTCAAACCAATTTTTCACATGATGAGTAGTAGGAGAATGACTATTGATCTGATTACTTTATTTCTAAAGAAAGGACTTGCAGCCATTCCCATGTCAGTGAATGCAACAACATTCTCTAGAAAGGTTTGATGTGGGATTGGAAGACACTGCATAAAAGCAGTGCACATACTGTATACAAGCAGAATGTTCTCCAAGAAAAAATGATGCCTGTCTTCAGATTCTAGCTAATTAGAGCTTAATAAGTTGAATTTCTTCCATTTTAAGTTGAGTACCATGGCTGCATCTGGAACTTTCTGTAATTCTGATCTTACTCCCACTTTTTTTCTACTATTTCATAGTTACAAGTTAATTTTGTCTGCAACACCATGAAGTGGAAGCAAGTGTTGAAAAATCTTACTCCTATTAAGCAAACATGGTTTATTGTAGTGTTATTCCAAAATTATTATGCTCCTTTCAGCACAGCTGTTATTCTCAATCACTCTTTCGTGCTCTGCCCTGTCACTTACTCAGTGCTTGGTGGTGAGCTGCTTTATTCAGTAAGGGCTGCCTAGTGATGGTTCTCAATTTTGACCAGCTATTCATTTATTAAAAGTCATGATTTTGGCAGCACTGTGCCACCTAAACGCTCCTAGAACTTAATTGTAAAAGCAACCCATATTTCATTTCTTTCCCCCTTCTTCTCACTTGCCCCATATAGCAGCCACATGAAATTGAGGAAAATCTTATAAAATCTTATACATTTGGGCCTCAGTCTTCCTAGTGACTTGTTCAGTTTAAACTATGTCGGTTACAAGTTTGGCAGAGAAAACTTGATGTAATAAAGTCCATTGTTAGATGGGGAGCGGGTGAATGGGATACTTGATGCCTGAGGTGCCATTAAGGAATGCATGACTGATTGCCAGAGTAGTTATTAATTATTCAGGGCACTCAGAACAAAGCAGCTCCAGTTAAAGTTGAAGCTGGGGGTGACTGTATTCCCCTTCTTTTTTGGCATGTGGTAGCATGTCATTTGTCATCAAAGATCATGCCAAAGATCTTTGAAAATAACAGACTTAACCCTCTTTTATGCAAGCAAAGATGAAACTCCAAGAAACTGTCTGAAGACTGACCTGGTTTAAAGGAGACCTAGCAGGTGGTTTGGGATTTTGGTGCAGTACCTGTTTGGCTACATGGGTGTCAATACAAGAGAGTGGTCTGGTTTAGTTTGCTTATCTTTTTTTCCCGTTTTGATGCAGAGATTTTGTTAGTATTGTTCTTGCTTTTAGCAGTAATGAAGGTTAAATAGATATTCTTTTTAAAACTATCTAATAATACTTCCTTTATTTCATCCAAATTGGCTAAGCTTTGCTCTTTAAAGATTGAGCATGTTTGGGTTTTTTTGTGGAACCTTTTTAATTGAGCTTGTTGATTGAAACAGGCAAATAAAATTAAAATACTAGTAGAAAGAGTGCACAAAACTGGAACAGAGAGGAAAGCTTGTACCCTGCTTTCACTTCCTCTCAGTCCACAGATTTGACAGCAATCAGGTGTGTTTCTCATGTGTTTGTGCTGAAGCCCAAGAGATGCTTAACTGTGTCTCCAGTAACTGGAAATCCATCCAGAAACATCATAAAGGACATTATTGATCTCCTAAACAAGGGTTTTTCTACACTCTCTTTAGAAGTGGTCAAAAGGTTTCAGAAATAAAATTATTTCAGGGTTGTTTAAGCCAAGGTGTTAGGAAGGTTCAGGAGAGTGGATGAATGTTATGTAGCACTTTGCAATGCTACGTGAAGTGAAAAAGATCTGTGAAAACCCTTCATGTGGTGAGGACTCTAAAAGAAAACCTCTGTGTTCAGAGTTTCCACTGGTTAGGTACAGTGAAACCTTAGTGTTGATAATAGAACAGGCTACTAAACACGCTCCAGTGTGCAAATTCCATGTATTAATTTTCTTTTGTGTGGCAAAAATTAATTGTAAATCAGAGATGTTTTGGAACTAATTATTTCCTCAGACATTCCATTTTGCATTAAATTTTAGCTTAATGTTCTACATGAGATAATTTCTTAGATGAGACATTAAATATTACCCCAAAATACATAGATAGGAGTGAAGTGCTTCAGTTAACAAAAAAAAAAATAAAAATGCAGTAAGTACAAACTGAGAGTGGCTATTATCCATAGGACTCAAATGAGTGGTGGGAGGAAAAAATCTTTGAGGCAAAAGAACCTCTGAAGTGTACTTCCTAATTAGATCATAATGCCTTTTTTCCCCTGTGACCAGATCTCATTCTGTTCCACAGACATCATAAAAAGTTTATAGATCTGTGTGTCTTGCAGAGAGACAAGGCTAGACAGGAATCTGGCAAGATCATGGACCTGCACAGAAATCCACAGAGGTGTATCCTTAACCTCCACAACCTGAGGTGTCAGTGAGGATTTTTGGAGGCTCTATAAGGAGGACTGACATTTTGAACTGTTTTGGTGTTGTCATTTAATTCTTAAAAGGGATGAGGATACTTCTCTATAGCAAGTTTTGTACTTTGAAGGGCAAGGGTTCCTTTCCCCTTGGCCAAAATCTGAATGCATATTGTCATGCAGTACACGTGTATACACCATTTCTTTCTTATTTTTCTGTGATGTTAGTCTTGCAGTGGCTCAGGCTGAAAAGAATCACAAATAGTTTCATTGTTGGTGGAAAAAAAAAAATTGGTTTCATTTCCTTGGATTAAACTTTTTTACAAATCTATCACATAATTGACTAAGACTTAAATTCATAGATTTGGAAGTTTATTGAATATCACATCCTGTATCACTGAGGAAAGAGATAAAAAATCAGCTAATTTTATTATTTCTAAATAAGTAGCAGTAATTTCAAAATTAAATGCAATTGCATTACCTCAAATGTAATGCTTTGGTGGATCTTTCTTTACAACAAGTTCTGTACAAGTCTTCTTCCTGAAAAATTCAGGTGTGTTCAACAAGTATCAAACTGTTTTTTTCTTATGGAACATTAATATAAATATTTCAACTCTTTTACAGTTTGGGTGTTTTTTTTTAAATAAAGTGTTGAAGGGCAGTCACAACAAAGGATGTAGACCAGAGCTCTTGAAAGCTACTCTCAGTTGTCCAGAGCATTATGTTCCAGTTAGATCATTCTGTGTCACCTTGTTTCAAGCAGAAATTATTACCATAAACAAGGGATGGGGTAATGCAACTGTCAAGGATAAACAACCTTCTTGTCCCAAATTATGTTTTTGATCACATATTAACCCTCTCTTCCAAGTGAATGCAGACCATAGAAAAATTCAATGGAAACACTTAAATACCAAAAAAAAAGAAAAAATTTAGAAAATGTGCTGGAAAAGTATTTCAAATACACAAGACAATCTATTTTCTTCATTTTCTGTAAATTAGCCAAAGCCTTTTATTAAATTTCCATTTAGTAATGGATATTTATATTGTCAGGGACTCTTTTTTAGTATTTGAAAGCTTTATTAATGTCCCATAACATTTCAGCATAGAAGTTTACATATGCATATTTAACTAGGAAATGAATTTTATGTGGTCTATCATTTACTTGTTTCTAGTGTTCTAGTATAAATGTTGTGTGCTCTACTGTTTTCAAAATTTAAAAGGTTTTCTATGAGGGTCCTCAAACAAAAAACCATCAAGCAAGGCTGTGACTTAAGAGCAATCTGTATGTATATAAAAATGTCCCTCTTCAGCTGTAAACTCAATGCTGTCATGTAATTGGGGCTTTGGATGCTACTTCAACCAAAATATTTCATAGTGATGTTCAAATTTTCCTTTAGTCTTTCAAGATTATTCTGTATTCATGATTCAAGTTTATTTGTTCAATCTAAGTAATCATATCTATCCTATGAAAGAATCCAGTGTCTCA
>VXBU01009762.1:83867-139614 GCA_013400315.1 Bombycilla garrulus | reverse complement strand
TTTTTTCTTTCCCTCTGGTTTTTTTTTTTTTTTTTTTTTCCCTCTCCCTTTCTTCTTCTTCTTTTTTCCCCGAGCCCTCCCGAGCAGACAGCCCGGGTGAAGAAACGTGTCACGTTTCTCCTTTGTGTGCTGCCTGCCCGCCTGCCCGCCGGAGGGAGAGGCGCACCCCAGCCTCCGCCTCTCCACCCGCCCGCCCGCGCGGAGGGGGCCACTGCCGGCCGCCCCCTCGGGGCGCCCCGTGCCGCGCTGCCCCGGGGCGCCCCCGCCGGCGTGGGAGGGGAAGAGCAGGGGCGCCGAGGTGCCCGTGGGGTAGCGGTGCTTCGGGCGCTGTTTGAGCTGCGCAGGGAACAGCGTCGTACCCTCGCCCGAGACAAAATTGCCTAAACTCAAGAATTAATAAATAATGGTGTTGGAGCTGCGGGGTTCCGGAGGCGGCCTCCGTGCCTAGTACGTGGGGGCCTTCCCTTAAAACTGGCTTTGAAGTTGAGGAGGGCTTCGGGACTTGGAAAGTTTGGGAAGCGTGCTAGATTTCGAAGAGAGGGGAGCTGCGGCCTCGGCTGTGGAGCTGGCTACTCTGCCGTGCCATCGGGAGTGCCAGGGCAGCCGCAGGACGAAGGGCGAGCGCCGGCGCCTCCGCTCCGCGTTGTGCCGCGCCGAGCGCGGGGTGCGCAGCGCTGCCGGCCTCCCGTAACCTGCCAGAAAGCCGCGTGCCGCCCGGCGGAGCCGCACGGCCAAGGTAAAGGCAGTCCGTGAGGCGGTTGTGTTCCTTCCCCGTAGTTCGGCTCGTGTCAGGTTCGGCAGACAGCGGGCCCGTGTCGCAGCGCAGCTCCTGGCCGGGAACGCTGATGGGCGCTGGTAAGGTCCCGGGATGGAGCTGCCGGAGAGGGGTAAAGCTTTGACTGTGAGCTGGCCGGAAAACGCTCATCTAAAATTTGGGAGAGTAATTCAGACAGAAAGTGGGCTGCTGGTATATTCTCCAGGGAAAAAATAATCTCAAAAGTAACCACTGTGAATTTATGGTATTGTTTTCTATTAAAGTAAAGAGTGCAGAGCTACAGATGGAGGAATGGGCAGTACCCTCTACCTGGGAATCGCTTGTACTTTTAGAAAGTCTTGCTCGTGTACATACGTACCGAGAGAAACACAGAAGTTCCTCTTCCAAGAGTATCTTCCCTGGTCTTTTCTGTACGTTAGAGCCCCCATCCAAACTCAACTCCAGAGAGTGGGGATCTTTCCATTGACAGCAGTAGGAATCGCTCCATTGACTTCACAGGCTTGGATCAGGCCCTTGGAAATTTTTATACAAAGGTGGGACTCAGAAGTTGTGGATGGTGTCTATATCCCCCCACTAATTCATGTATGCGGGAGGAGAGAAGTCAAAGTTTTAAGAGATTTTGACAGTTTTAAATTTTTTCTTCGGTGTGCTGAGTAATTTAAAGCCATTAAGGAAAAACATTACTGCTAGTAATATTACTCTAAAGAAAATATGATTAATTATTAAATTGATTTCTCTAATGTTACACTAAACCCTTTTAAGTGGGATATGATTTTAATCGTTCAAATTAGAATATTTTTAAGTTTTTTTCTTGACAATAATAATTTGTTCATATAAATGTAGATAGTCAAAATACCCCTGGTTTGTTGTAAACTGCAGTTTTAATGTAGTTCATATAAAACGGTTTTGTTCTGTAGCAGTTTTGAATGCTTAAATAATTCATTTAATTACTCAGGACAGTAATCAGTAAAAGGTTAAGGGAAAGGAAAGAGTATCCCAATATAGCACTTCCAAAATGCGTGTAGTTAGCCATCCTAATTTACTTTGATAATATGTAACACCTGAAATACACTGCTTCATGTGAGGCCTTGTTGGTGTAGGCTTTAAGGTTTAACAGTAACCTTAGGAGGAAGCTTAAGCAGAATCAATTGTATAAATATTTGTGTATTTCTTTGTTTTTAGTGTAATGTCAGTGATTTTTACATTGTGTCACAGGATCTTTGCTAGAGTGCAGTGTTTGTATCATCTGTGAGAGGAAAAACCTAAATGTTTTGTAGCTTTCTGTTAAGTGAAGATTTTTGAAAAATGACGAAATAGTATATAAGGAACAATCAAATTAGAGTGGGTTTGAATGTGAGGAAGAGTAAAAGAAATATAACAGAAGAAATACACAGGACATTTCAATCAGTAAATATGTGGTATTCTTTTAAAGCTGCACTAGGGTTTGTGCAGTAGTCAGGTGAATAGTTTCACAGATTTTGGCAGTGATTTTTTTATTTGGTGGTGCTTGGCTTTTTTTTTTTCTTCTTGTTGGATTTTTTTTTCTGTAATCATCTGTTGCTTATACATTTTTTAAATGCTTTCCATAATAGAATATGTTGGGACTATAATTTTAAGAATAAAGCTGTATTTGCTTAGAAACGTTCCTTTCAGACTCCGTAATTTTTTATAAAAAGTTCTTGTTGGACTTAAGTGTATTTTAAAAAATTACTGTAGAATAAGATTTTTTTTTTTTAGGACTAACTTATGTGATCTGGAGTAAGCTTTTTGTATTCTGAGAAATATACCTGATTCAGCATTGCATGCACAGGAGTTATTTGGGGCTAGTGGGCTGAAAACAATAGAAAACTTCTGAGATGTGATCCATGTTGTGGCCGTGTTTTGCTATGTGTCATTGAAAATGTCACTTAAACTCTTTGTTTTTCATTGAAATGTGAGGGCTCGTATTTATCTTTCTGATAGAGTAGTTAATTAATATTTCTTGAACATGGGGTACTTTTTTGTTCCGTTTCTATTTTTACCAGGTTTATTTTGGAGAAATTAAATTGTGATGGGGGCTGAAAATGAATGGTTCCTGGGAGTCATGTTTTTTTCTGTGTTGGTCAAATTGTGAAGAGGTCACTTGCTCATATTAAATGAAAATTATTTAGGACATAGGTTGCTGAAAAGTACCCATGGGATGATTTTGACTGGAGAAAAATACAAATCACAATCAAAATTAAAAATGCGATCAACTTTGTTGTAAAATAATAATTTTCTGTACATTGGAACTGATTACGCTTTTAAAATTTTGTGACAGCTAATAGGTCTAGAAGTAATGCAAATTGTCTATTTTTTTCCAAAGCCACTGTAGCATACTTCTCAGCTAATCCTTGTTGGAAGAAATACTTGTCAATTAGATTCCTGTTCCCTGCCCTGTTTTGACTTGATACCTTTCTTGATTGTGTGTGTAAAATAGTGACACCAGAAAAACCTCATGTAAGTGATGAAATTATAGAAGAGCTTAGCTGTAATAAACTAACCTCTTAAAGTTAATTTTAAATTGCAGTAAAATAGTTAATTGTTAGTTGTTTGATAGCTCTGTTCCTCATTTATTCCTTTACAGAATAAGCATACTTAATGTAATGATTTCCATGAGTAGCTTTAGACTTAAATTTCAAAACTTCTACGCCAGCATAAAAACAAGGAGCAGTGTCACAAGTATTATTTAGCACTGATCATCTTTGTTTTTTTTCCTCTTTTCTGAGGCTTTCAGTAGCTTAATCAAACTTACTACTTTTAAAAATCTTCCAAAATGTTCACTGCAAATTATAAGAGGCATCTGTTCTTTGTTGCAAGATTTGAATCTGTTTTGGTTTTCTGGGGGATTTTTTTTTGTTTCTTTTTTTAAATCTCATTTCTGATAGGTTTGCATTTAAGGGCAACACCATGTTTTATGTCAGAAAGGTGGTTTTGAAAGTGCCAGTAATAGCTTGCTTATGCTGTCGTCACTGAAGTAGCTGAAAATAATCTCTTTAATGAACAGTTGCTACAATGCTTATTGCTTCACCAATGTGTAGTTTGAGATGATGTTAGAAAGTCACATTTGAACTCTGAGAAATGAATTTGTGTAGAATTATGTTTAATATCACAATTTCAGTTCCTATTCTAAGAAAAATAAAGTAAAAATATTAAGTATATTGTTTTAAGCTTTTTACTATCTTAATTCTTTTTAGTAAATTGTAGAGGTTGCTGAGGGGAGGGTATAAGAACATTGTAGGTTTAACTTTTTGTTCATTTACTTAGTTATTTCTTTTTCCTGCTAATAGTAATTACACATCTGTAGTTGGAAATGAGTTTGCTGCAGGTTGTTTCTTATTTAACTATATACATTAATCAGGCTGGTGGCTGAGGACAGAGCTGATTCCCTTGGATATGGTGTACTGTACCCCGGGTGGCAGAGGGCTTTGCTGTAGGTAACAGATGACTTTCTAATTGGTTAGGCTGAGGAACAGCAAACAGGTTTAAAGGACAGGAAGCACCTTCATTCAATGTGCAGAAGGGAGATTTTCTGCCCTGCCCATTCTCTCCACCCCTCCTGGCAGTGCTACATGATGTCCATTGTGGGGTTAAAGCAGAAACTTCAGATCTCCATCATAAAACCCTCTGAGTCACAAAGAACCCTCTTTGAGGTTCACAGACTGCCTTTGGCTTACCTAGGAAGCCAAAAGACCTTGCTTGTTTACCAAGGATCTTCAGCTTCCTGTGGGCAGCAGCTACTGAGGGAAGGTGGTGGAGTATCTCTATTCTCCATGTCCAGCCCGTTGGTGGCTGCAGGGGCCACAGGGACACACACTGCGAGTGCTTTGCTCAGTGAGCTGGTTCTTAGGACCTCTGTGGTGAATCAGGCACGGCTGCAAATTGCATCGTATTAATTATTTCTGTAAAGTGCTGATCTCAGTCTTGTTTCAGTTTGCCTCCAGCACATTTTGAGGATGACTGAGATTCCAGTGGTCCTGTGCCAATCTTGTCCTGGTCGGAGATACTCTTTTCTGTTGGGCCCAAACCTGGAAATTAATTTGAAGAATGATGTTTTGAGGCTAGAGGGTACATCATTATATATAACTAGAAAGTTGTTGGGGTTTTCTGGGCACATTATTTCATAAATAAGTGTTTACTTTGTTACAAAAGAAAAGCTTTATCTTTTAAGATTGATGTTTATTTGGTTATTGTATTAGAATAATTTATTTTTTCTCTAACAGCATGATGTGTATTTTGAAACTTTGGTCAGAATTTGTCTTTAAGTAAATTCAAATGCTGATTTATTCCATGGTTCAGCTTTTGTATTTCAGCCTAAAATAACATGATACATTATGTATTTGATGTAATTTGAAATAATGTATTTGACATAATTTGACTAATTACATTTTGACATATATTTATATTAAAATAGTCTAATCTTGATGGATATTGCCACTACAATTTTTGCAATCTTGTCCTTTCAGAGAAGGAAGGAGAATGTGTGATATGACGTTGCTTGTTGAACAGGACTTAATTGTGTGATTCAGTCTGAAAACTACGGAACTTTTGTTTGGAGAAACAATCTCATAGTTGCAAAGCTATATCAAGGATAATACTTTAAGTATCTGTCAGATGTTAATTTCAGATTTGCCCAAGAATGGTGAAGAAAATATAAAAGAGATAAACACCATTTAAACTTTGCCATGCTGTCAGTGCTAGGTTTTAATAAAAATGCTCACAATTACGTTGTTGATTTATCCTTTTGTAAATCTTACTGTTGATGTTGAGAGGGCATATTGTTCTTCTGGAATTGTAGCCCACCTAGTAAAACAAGTAGTGAGTAATACCTTCGAAATAAAACCTGAAGTGGACGTTTAACAGCTTGGAAATTAGATCAGAAATTGACAAATTTTGCTGTGTAAAAATATTGCAGAGGAAATTTTAAGGGTTAGCGGTGGGAAGCCACAAAGGGCTTTGGAAAGGAGAGGGACAACATGCAAACAATGGAGAGCTGGGAAGTGAGGGGAAAAAGGCCAGAGAAAACATGTGGCTGGGCAGGAGCCAGCAGAGGCACAGGCAGCACTGCCAGGAGGTGGGCAGCTGCTCAGAAAATAGGGGCTCATCTTCTCAGAAGAGCAATATGATTTTTATCTGGTGCCCAGTATAGAAAATGTACTTCTTCACCTTCACTTCTGTGGGAAGAAAAAATGAACTTTTTTGCATGCTGGCTTTATGCAAGTGACAGGTACAGGAGTTACACCAGGTTACAGAGGCCCTAATTGAGGCCACTATTTTTAATTACTAGATCTTGTTAAATCTAGTGTAAGTCTTTGGAAACTTACTTATTAGTTGATGCATTGAAACTTGATATTTAATTGCTGAAAAAAGTATCATTTTATTGCTGTTGAAGAGGGGGGACAGATGTCTTTTGAAGAAAAAGGGGGGAAAAACATGTCTAGAAAACAAAGGCTAGTATTTTTTAGAGTCTGAACCAGAAATTGAAATATCTCTAATTCAAGACACTTTTCTGTGAGAGAATACAAACAGGATTGTGGTTTCGTTATAGTACTTACAGCATTCTTATGATCTATGAATGAAAATGTGAAAATCAAATGCAGTTGAGTGTGCACAGACTTCAGAGATACACTGTTTGCCGCTGTGCTTTTCAGTTGTGTCAGTGCTTTTATCTTTGTAGACAAACATATTTAATTCAGTGAGGAATAAGTGGTATGTATATAGGATGGTGAATGGAAGAGGAAAGGTGCTGAGAACTCTAATATATGGCAACAATCGTTCTTTATTGAAAGTCAATTAGTGGAATATAAGGGTACTAAAACTGTAAAAATATTAGGATGGAACTTTGCTAAAGATCATGAAATGCTTTTGTGCAAAAATTTATTCAGACCCATTTGTTACCAGTCTTGAATGCATTTAAATTACTTTCAATATTGTGAAGATGCCTGTAAATTGTTCTCAGTACACAATAACTGTCAGCGTACATTGAAGTATACGTATGGTCAGTAACTCAACAGATAACTATATTGAATATACAGAAGTCTTATGTGCTGTCAGATTCTTGCACATTCTTTTGCTTTAGAAGAAGAATTAAGTCTATTGTGACTGAAACTTTTAACTTATTATTTAATTCTATTTTAAGAGACTGACATCTTGAGAAGGAGTTAATGATGCTTGGCATTGGGTGTTCTGGATCTGTTCTTGAGCCTCTATTTGTTATTGACCGGTAAGGGTGTGAAGTATACCTGAGCAACCAGAAATGTACAACTTCTTCAGGTTGTCCTCTGGGGTGGTTGTGGTGTCTATGTGTGTCTGGTCTAGTGCTGGGGCCTGGAGTAGTGAGTGATTCAGAGGTTCTGTCTGCTGCTGACAGATCACCACTGGTCAGGGCTCTGCTCAGACCTGGAGCATGCATGTGCCCTTCTTGTGCCTTGACCCGTCTCAGGCTTCAGGAGAAGATGTGCTTGAGGTGATGGCCACACACTTGTGTTGAAAAATCCAGGTCCTTCATCCGTGATCCCAAGTTTCTGAAGTTGATATGAAGACTCGCTTTTATGGCTGAGGTGCTGAAGCTGGTGGATGATTTCAATGTGTTTTTATGTGGCTGTGCAAAACAGTCGTCTGAGACTGAGAAGTTACCAACTGCTTAGCTATTCTTCAAAGCCATCTAGACTGAGGCAGGTGATAGATTTCTTGTGCGTATTGAAGCCAAATCAGTGTGTTACCAGTCTTTCTTTCAATAAAAGTTCTTATTCCAGCTGTTTCATAGGCTCTCAAGCAAGTCACTACTAACATGAAAAATCCATATTTAAGGTGACTTTTAAATGAAATTTAAATACTTTGAAAGATTCTTTCATATATTTTGTAAATGAATCTTAAAATGTACAGCATTCAGGTACATCATTGGTGAGGATCCAAAGACTTACGAAAGAGACATTTCTGAAAACATGGACACAGATACTTGTTTTAAAGTGTCCAGCCTGATGAGCCAGGCATGGCATACATGCTGTAGCTCTAGGGTGTTGTGTGCCCCATGACTGGTACTAGTATGCATATGCAGCAGTTCTGGCATTTCCCAGGAGCTTCGGGCAGTGTATGAACACCAGTAATTCACTATATGTTCGTCTAGAAAGTGTATGGCTAAAGTTGGACCTTGCTCTCACTTCTTGATACTTCTCCTCCCCCTTATTTGATTGTCACATAAGAAGAGAGCTACTGTGAAGCCTGAGAAAGGTGGCAGGTGGAGAAAGTCGTGTACTTGACTGGTCCTCCTGAGTTGCTGGCTTAGTGCTTGCATTGTAAATCTTTCTGTGACTCAGTAGAAGAATACATTTCTATTATTTGATTTTCTGTAAAAACGGAACATACTGTCCTGGACTTAACTAAAGCACTATTTTTAATGTATGTTTTGGTACCTGTCTTCAGTAACTAGAATTAAATTTTAAACTGAAACTATTAGCCTTATTATACGTAGGTGCTTGTGCATTTTGTGACTTAATAATATTCAAACCTCTAAATATACTTACGTATCATTTAAATATAAATTTCTAAACATTCTTCTGTATCCGGTGACTGACATTTGGGTTGTTATTGCTAATAATAAATTACTATCAGAAGGGGGAAGACCTTTATTTCCAAGTCATTGTTAGGCTTACAGTTTTGGTCCAAATTCACTTTTCAACAAAATTTTCCTTTAGCTGAATTTCTCTTTCTCTAAGATGCAGATATGTCAGAGCAAAATGTAACCAGAGACTATTAAAAGTATCTTTCTCATTGTCACCTGCAATATTACCATAATTGGAACTAAGGAGCCTGCAGTTGCACAATATTTATGTTGCAATCCAAACTGACACAGTCTGGAATGCCTCGGTAGCAAAACAAGACACAGACCCAAGCCTCACAGTGCATGCCTGGGAGGGAGTGAGCCTCTCCTCTTGGAAACCTCCTCCAGCAGGCACATCCTGGAGGTGCCCTTGCTTTGGGCTGGGCTGGGGGGGCTGAGGTGGTGAGGCAAGTGCTGGCAGCTTCGCTGTGGAGCAGTGGCTGGTGGCAGGTGTGGGTGACCCTCTGGGTCAGGCTGCAAGGATGGCTGCTTTGATAACCTGGGGAGCTGTAGTAAGACATAGCTCCTTCTTTGAGGTCTATTGATTTGGATTATTTTTTCATTCCGTTTCACTCCTGACACTTTGGGGGCCTCTTTCTTAGCAGGTGTTTTTTGGAAGAAACACTCCTAATGCATTTACTTTTCTTTGGTGCTTGAAAATAGTGAATCATTGTCCAGTGTCACCTTTTCTGCACAGATCACTCTAGGCACAGTGAAACCAATGTTAATCTCTGCTGCACCTCTGGTAGGCTCCTCAACAGCTGATGAACTTGATTTATTACTCCTGGCTTTCTCTGGCAAGGACAGTATGGTATATTTGCCTGTGACTGACAAACTTAGATGTATGGCCACAGGATATCTGGTCAACTTTTAAAACCTTTACCTTTAGCATTAGCTTTAACCCCTCAGGGCTCAGCTGCTTGCAGCATTTAAAACATGGCAAGAGGTTTTATAGCAGAGATTTGACTCAGCAAGACTTGTGCTACCTCTCACTGAAGATATAAAATACAATTTGTAGCTTATAATTGCTGCCTAATATGATCTTGGACCCTTACTTAAAATCCATTTAACTGATACTGTGCTTTCTTTATAAGGTTATTATTGGGAGCTAACCTTTTCTTGTGTTGTGGTTAAATGTACAATGTAATAAGGGTGTTTTTAATGTGTTTAAGAGTTAGAAGATGTGTTAGAGGTAACCTTTATGCAGAGAGTTTTATATAGTTGTAGTAAGGACAGCAGTATTAAAATCCTGAACATTAGTACCATCTGAATATAATTTGTTCTCATTCTGTTTTGTGTGTGCCTGCTGGTGGAAGATGATACAGTATGGTGAGGAAATCTGTGTTGTTCTTCAGTATCTTTCTTTTAGGTTGCTATTAACCCAGTGTAAATTACTGTCTCCAGATTTTTTTTTAAATTTAGATGCATACAAAAATGCAAAAAGTATATTGGATATAACATATAAATCACAATTTTTTTCTTTCTTTAGATTTCAAGGAGAGAAAACTAAACCCGAGATTTTAGGCACAAAACTGAAAGTCTTCCAGAAATCTTTACTTCCTTGTTTAACTTCTGATATACAGGCATGGGCCGTATCTGTTGGATGTCTTCAGGGAACACTAGCTCATAACAGATTTAAAGATTTATTTTCCTCAATGACAAATGTTGGTACTTTTGCTCTGTGAATATTAGTTTGTGTTCTTTTGATTACCTAATAGAAGTGCAGGTTTGCTTAGAGCTGTAAATTAAAATGAAGAATTTTTATTTATTTTTTTTTTCTTTTTTGCTTAACTGGATACCTAAGTATGTATGTAGAATTTGGTATACATGGAAAGAATTTCAGAACTTTCCTCCCTGTCCTCTTCTTGAAACTGCTCTAAATGATGGTGAGGGCAATGAAGTTTCATACCAGAAAAAGGGTCAGGAAAAAAAAAAAGAAAACAAAAAGAGGAGAGTTTTAAGCATGGAATTTTATTTGAATTTTTATTTTTTTCCACTGTTAGTGTAGAAAGCTCTTTTCCTGCTCTTCAGAGCCTTTTTTTTTTTTTTTTTTTTTTTTTTGNTTGGTACCATATTCCCTTTTCCCCCACTTGTTCATTTTTCTTCCCTTTTTCCTCAAGGGGGCATTGTGGGTTCAAGAGGGGGAGCGGGTTTTACACGTCAGGCCTATAGCTGAAAAGCACTTGCTTTTCTTAAGTTCATTAAACTGTTGTTGGGGTGAGAACATCCATATGGATGTGGGCAAGAATGACTGTAAGAGAAACAAACATTATTTTTAATCTTAAGTAGGTGGGAAAGGGGGCAGCAGTCATGGCTTATGGGGTTGAAATTAACTGCTTTTAACATTGTGAAGAACAATGATGATTTAGACAAAGTGCCTTACTAAAATTTATAGGTATAACTCTTGGCCCAGATGTACTTGCGGAACTTTATGATAGAGTTACTTAATCTCAGTGCAGTAAAGATAAATTCATTAATGGTTATGAGGTGTTGATATAATTAAATAGAGAATGCCAGTAAATTGCTTTCTGGAGCTCAATGACACTAAACTCTGGTCTTCTAATTTAATCCATCCACTGTTTTCCATTCACTTGCTGAAAGGCTTTCTAGACTGAGAAATTAGCCCTACTTCAGACATAGTAATTGCAAGAACTAAGTTGGTTTCTCTTAAAGGAGAGCCTTGAATGACGACCAGAAGTGTTTCCTCAAGAAAAGTTAAGATTGGAAGGAAATAGGAAACCGGAAACAGTTTTTTTACATTGGTGATTGTGTCCAGAGATTACTGTATTTCTCACTAACTGCCTGAATTTTGTGCTGGTTTGTGGTAGCTCTGACACTTATACAGAAGAAAAATTAAGATGCTTACAACTCAGTGAGAGATACTGACAAAATGAGAGAAACTAGCAAAGTCAATTTCTTTCACTGGTGTTGCGGTATTTGTCACATCTGGCTTTTAGGTAGTTCTAAATGAATGTTACCATTCTCTCAGCAGGCAGTCCATTTTTCTTGTGAATTATTTTAATACAGGAAGAAAGTATTTTATAGAGAAATTAAATACCTCCAAAATTAGCCTTTTGCAAAAGGGTGGTTTAACTGCATGAGGCAAAAGTTTATGCTTTTAACTTGAGCTCTTAAGAGTAGAGATGTATGAGAAAATACATTGTTTAGGAAGGTGTCAGTGTCTTGCCTTGTTAGGCTTTTCTCGTGCAAGGCATTTGCCATAATTTTTCTGTTAATTTGCTCAATACTGTGTTGAGGTATAACTGTAGTGTAACCCTTTGAGCTTTAAAAGAGACTTAGAATCATAAAGTCATTTAGTTGGAAAAGACCTACAAGATCACTCAGTCAAACTTTGATCACCACCTTGTCAGCCAGATCAGAGCACTAATTGCCATGCCCAGTTGTGTCCTAAACATCTCCAGGGATGGTCACTCTACCACCTTCCTGAGCAGTTGTTCCAATGCTGAAATACCCTTTCCATGAAAAAATTCTTTCTGATGTCCAGCCTGACCCTGGTGCACCTTGAGGTCATGTAAATGTGCCATGGATATTCAGCTAAAAATGGATGAGAATGGAAAAAAATGATTGACTGTGTTGATCTGGGAAAAAAGAAATTCTTGTTGAGTTAATCCCCAAATCTTCTGTTTTCTTCAGTTATAGAAATAATGGGGATCGTTTCCTTAAAAGCCTGCAGAAAGAGCTTGCCTTTTAATATTTCCTACAGTGTTTCTATAGGCTTAATATGGATGTGATATTTGGAAGGTGAAGCCCTATTATTGCTGAAGCACATCAACTGCATTTAATTGTTCCAAAGCCTTCTGTGCATTTTGAGTAAAGAGGTTGTAGCTTATACTGCTCAGATTGTCATAGAAAATTTGAGGGGGAAGTGAATTAGCTACTGCTCAAGTGTTCATAATTAATTCTCAAATTTTCTAATGCATTAAAACAAATAATTTAAGTTAAATTTACTTCACATATGTGTGCATCTAGTAATAAGAACTGTGTAAAACAGCTAATAATTGTACCCAAACTGCTTCCAGTTCAACCATGTCTTTTCCACAAAACATGTTATACATAAATGAAAATTGTGTTTCTTGGTTTTACTTGGCAGATCTGAAGTACTTGTGGTAAAAACTGTTATAGCTAACTACACAAAGCTGAACTCTGTAAAAGAAACCCCAACTGTTAGCTGTTCTGCAAATCATTGTGATATAGATTTTGCTTGTGACTTGATCAATTTGATTATTGCAATATAACTTTAAAGGCATTGCATCCTCTGTGACTGTAGACTCCACCGAAGGCCTGCATATTTGGTCTTGGTGAGAAGTTAAAAAAATTCTAGCAATGTGAAAATAAATATAGTGACTAGCTGCGTAAGCTGGTTTTTTTCTGTCTTTGAGTGGCAACTTTAACACTTAGAAGTAGTTTGAAATTCAGTATACTTGAAATAAAAAAACATTTTTGTGATTGTTTGCAAAGTTTTAATTTGTTTTAAGTCACGTTGTTGATCTAAAGCTTTTGCTCATTTAAGGTTGATTAATTGCTTTTGCCACTTCTGTTTGCAGTTCAGTATAATCTCATGCAGACTATTGTATTTTTTAAAAAATTTAATCTTCTGTTGATGGTTGTATGTTTGGATGGGATGTTAAATTTGACCACTAATAACTTAAGGATTTAAATAAACAAATAAATAAGATTGAAAATAATAACAAAAGACTGCAAACTGGAACAAATGCTTGGCATTAAAAATTTATTTTATGAAACATAATTTCTGCACATGCTGTAGACCCCATTTTGGAGGCTCTTGTTTCATATGTTGTTGTTTTTTTTTTTTATTTAGAAAGAAGGAAAGGTTATTGCATTTTCATTCAAGTACCTTTATTTAAGGCAGATCTAATAGAAACAAGAATAATAAGCCTGTGTCTTACATTGAATGTTTTTTAAATGTGTATGCCTTTTGTGATAATTACTATTCATTAAGGTTCAGTACTCTTTCTCTGAAGGATAATGCTGTTATCTTACCTGTAAAATGGATGGGTGCACATTGACTGGAAGTCACTTCATGCAAAATATAAAATACAATTCTGATATGGAGTTGGAGTTGAATTCAGTGGCCCATTTGCATTGCTGCAGTGCCTTTCAGAGAACACAGACCCCAGTAAGTGCCTGGGTAAGTCACATTGATCCAGTGTGAGCCCCACGACAAAGGGTTAGTCTCTTATTGATATCTGACATGGTTAACTTGGCCCAGGTAAGAGCCTCTGATTTCTACTTACAGGGCAGAATCCAGGTCATGGCTGATGATGCCAAGGAAGATGCTGTAGCAGTTCATCTTTGGAGGTTGCCTGACTATGTGCTGCTCTTAGATACATGGAATCCTTGTGCCCTGCATTTCACTGCTGTCTCGCAAATATTTGTGGTTGACAAAAAAGCTGAATTGTCACTGTGTAATGAATACCACATAATCCACATCCTGGTGTTTGCAGTATATTAATTTTCACATACTTACATACATAATGAGCAGACAGAAGAGTTCAGAAATCTTAGGACAGGCTGATGGAAACTATGTTAAAATTAAAAAAACCTCCTGACAACAAGAGAGAGACAGGAAGAAAGAAATATAATTCTGCTGATATTAAAAGTATGAAGAAGAGAGAAGATAGGAGAACGTCTGTTTTCCATTTTTTAAGGAGACTTTTTTAATGGTTTTTGGACTTCTGAGATTATGATGCTTTTTCTTTGTTATAGAGCTGTCAGAAAATACAAAGGTTATATCTGTGCAGACAGCTTAACTTGCTTCTAGCTCTCCAAAGTACTTTAACTCATTTCATATTCAGCTGTTAAAAGTATACAGGTCTTGGAAAAATTAGAGCATTATAACTGTAGCCGTACCCTCCTGGACAGCCAGTTCAGAGCTCTTGGACAAAAGCTGTGGCAAGGCATGTGATGCCCGGCACAGTGGCAGTGGCTTGTCAGGGCTGAGATGTTAAGCAAGTGTGCCCCTGTAATCGGGCTGTGAGATACTTCTGGAAGCCAGAATATGGGTCAAGGAAACCTTCCTCTGCTGTAATCCTTTCTAATCTTCGCTTTTGGAAGTTTTCAAGAACACTTCTAATGCTAAGGAATGTAGCTCAAATTTTTCTGTTTGCTTTTTCTTGCTTGTACTTTTTCAAGTTTTCTTTCCTCTCGTGTTTATTTAAAGAGAATCCTAATAGTGGAGGGGATGGTTTTAGAGGTGCAGTATGTCATCAACTGGAGGAAGGTCCTAACAATTCCATCTAACTAGAGGAATGCTGCAAAGTGAAGAAGCTGCATAAGATACAGTGGAAGAACAAGAAATCATCCCATTTTTACCAAAATCATTGTACAATGGAAAGTGCCTCTTGTCAGCTGAAATGTCAGATGTATCAGGAAAAAGTTAAAGTGGAACCTGATTTCTGTAAGGCTAAATATTCAAGTAATTTGCTTAGAGATGCAATAGAAAATCAATCTTATGCTTGAAAGAGGAAATTGTAGCCTTCAAGTCTCATATCATGTTTTGTAGTTGATTGTCTGTTTTTATCTCCCCCTGCTTTTCCTTCAGTACTTACTAATGCCCTTTGGTTAACTCCATTATACCTTTGAAAAACTTCTTGCAGAGCTCAGCTACTTTGGCTTGTTTGCTGGGTAAGCCTCACTGATATTATTATAATTAATAGGATGTGTAAAAACTTCCCAAAGCCAGTGTTACACAATCAGGCTTTTTAAACGCAGTACCCCATATGTTGTACAGTGTGCAGGATTTCCATCCTCTGCAGCTGGGCCTCATCAGAGAAGAGGCTGGAGCTGCATTGATCTTGCGTGCTGTGGTGGATGTTGGTGTGGTAGGATCACAGCTCAGCTTGTAAAAGAGTAAGAGGGATGGGAAATAAAGTCAATTTACAATTTGGAGTTGTGTCTCTAATTTTTTTTTTATTATTTTTATGCCACAGGGATAAAAAGTGTGAGATAGGGATGGAATATGTTTTTAGATAGTGAAAATCTTTGAAGATCTGATTCATAAGTTAAAGTTGAAATTCTTTTCCACAGTTGTGTGTTACATGATAACAGTTTCCTTGGTGTGGCTCTTAATTTTGTTAGATAGTACTGCTTTATTTCCACCAACAACTTTGATTTTAGGATTTTTTTTCATTATGAGAAATTAATAAAGAATAATAAGCGCTAATGTGAACAGCCTGATAATATTAAGGATTTTTTCTTTTTTAACTGGGATGTATCATGAATATTTGTAACTTGCTAGTTCTGTGAAGGTAAACTACAAAGATGAGAGGCAATATGCCAACTGATAAAACATGAAACAAATGCATGATTAAGAAGAAATATTTAAGTACAAAGAAATGCAGGGACATACTTCTAGAGAGACACTGTTGCTGGTTTTGCTTTCAGTGGCAGGATCTGCATTAAGACTGGAAAGTTGTGCCTCTAAAAATGCCATATGTATTTATTCAGGCTAATTGAGTGAATATAAACATTTTATATTTAAACTGGGAATTTATACCCTTGGATGTATAAAAATATATTAGATAGGAATAACAAAGCTAGATATATTCCTAAATTCCTTCCTTCCTTTTTTTTTTTTCTTTGTTGCTGTCAGGTTTTTTTGATACATTCTTAAAAAGCTACATGGAAAAGGGACTATATGGAGAGAAGATACTTGTTAATAGAGTATTGTTGATCCACCTTCTGAGGGCATAACAAAGCCCACTGGGAGAAGGGTTGTTTTTAACACTGAGAGTAGTTATTTGTAAGAGGACATTATTAAGGACTTCAAAGTAGATTTCACTGGGATACTTCAGATTGGGCTTTAAGGACTTTTCTATCATACACTGAAATTTGCAGAAGGAATTATACTAGCAGTACATTACAACCAGGAAACGTATCCAAGTTGGTTTGATGCCTTTTTTTTTTTGTCTGTTTGTTTTGAAAGAAGCAGGACAGTGGTTAGTGTACTTTTTGGAATACTGATATTCATTAACTTCATGCCTGTCCTTTGACAGTGTTTTAGAGATGTGGATATGAACTGGAAGGGCCACCACTGGGTGCTGTGCAGAGAACTACTGAGTCCCAACCTAGAAGTAGGACAATTTACATATGTGGGTAAAGGCAATGTTTAAAAACAGGCAAGAGAAGACAGAAAAACAAGGAGTTATCATAGCATATCAGCGAATAATTGGTTTTAAAATTTTCCATAGGTCTCCTGCCAAAGCAGGCTGAAGGAGGTTAATCAGTTAGTCTTGTGAATGTTCATAGCATTGTGAGGCATCAGCCTGGATAAAAAGCTTGAAGACACTTAATTGAAGAAATAACAAATAGATGATGGAAGCTGGCAGCCTGGACATGATGGAGAAGGGGGTTTACCTCTAGATATGGAATGAGAGATGATAGGAAGGCTTTGACATGGAAGATAACTGATTAATATATAATGGGATACTGGATTTATGTCAGGGGACTGTGATTACATTTGTCAAGATTAGAACAAAAGAGAAGAACAACATTTGAAACAAGAGAGATGCAAGTATAACAGCTGTACACTTTGAGAGAAGAGGTGTACTTTAGAGGTAGTATTTGCAAAGATCCTACAATATTTGCGTGTAAATTTTTTGGAAATATTTGAATCTATAGGACCTCGATGCATGTATCGAAAGACTGAGAGAGATATCCCAGTCGGCCTAAATAAATGGTAATATTGCTGAAGGAAGGGGGCAAGAGGAATGATTATTAGAGGAGAGTATACTCTGTCTTCTAACTGCATGAAATTGTGATCCAGCTCAGAGCAGCAGTATGCTGGTCGAGATAAGGGGAGAATCACCTCCCCCAGGTGAGTGGTGATCTGCTGGGGCCCAGAGTTGTTTTTTTTTTGGTTCTTTCTACCATTTATCTTGTGAAAGAGGATGTTTCATAAATTTATTCAAATATTATTGCTCTTTGTTTTTTCTGTACTGATCTTTAGTGGCAGCATTTGAAGCTGAAGGTTACACTAAAAGCTTGTCACACCGTTGTTGATGAAGTATCACAGAAAATATGTATTAGTACACCAGTAACATGCTGAAGTTTTCAAGTTTCCAGAGTCAGGCTGGACTTGACTGCATTGCCTACTAGTTTTGATGCCTTGGGTTAGGAAGATCTGCCAGGTTGAATGCCAGCTGAATTTCGGCCATGGACATGATTTTAAATATATAGATGGGTTTCCACCTACTGGGAAAAATGATTTGAGGACTCTTATGCAAATAATCTCTCTTCATATGTAGAGGGATAGAGGAGAAAATATTGTTATGTAGTTCCTACTGTTTACCTCCACCCACATCTCTCGATGGACATCCTGGAACAGGGCTCTCATGTTGCTGTGGATATCCTTAATTTCAAGTGGAAAGTGCTGGACTAGTGCAGTGTGAGGTAGGTTCAAGATGCTGTGAGGTTTTCTCTTTTATTTTTTTTTTGATTGAAACTTTATGCTAGAATAGAGCAAATATTTTACTGAAGCTTGAAAGTGACTTGACATCTTTTTATGTTGGTCAGGTCTGTTGTTTATTTACTAAAAATGTTGTCAGTTTTATTTTCTTTTTAAGAACTTCTCTTTTGGTTTCTATCTGAGCTTTATTAGAAGAATCTGAAAAGCTGGGTCTTTTTTCCTTTAGTTGCAGACTCTTGACTCTATCTGCCCTCTGAGAGCCGCTCAGAGCTCGCTAGGTACAGCGCTGTGCCGTCCCTGGCACAGGGCCCCTGCTGACCCCAGTGAAGGCATTGCTGGGCCAGTTCAGTCGCTCAGGACTGCTTGGTTACCTCCCTGCTGTCCACTGCCCTTTTTTCAAGCTCTGAAAAGTATTCAGCAGATTTATCATTGCTTTTTAAGAGAGTCTTCATGAGCATGACCTGAGGTTTTACAGGAAATCTTGAAATAAAAGTAATAATATTGTTATACATTCTCTCACATTCAGCCACACATGCTATCACAAAAGTAGCCTTGAAGCTGTTTTAGTTTTACAGCAAAGAGTGTTTCTTTTCATATCAGGTAATCCAAGCTGCTGAGTTTTTTTCCCCCTTGGCTTTGAAAACATGCCTTTATATTAATAATCCTGGATTTTGTGCTGAAAGTTGATTGCTCTAGTTGATGATTGGTATTCCATAATACTAAATAAAGGCAAACCAAAATTTTTTTCCTTTTCTGATATGAAATCTATCAATGTGTATTTTTAGAGTTCACCATTAGTGGAAGTATAAGCTCAGTGCCTGCTTTTATTCTTGGCCACTGGGAGTTTTGCTACCAGCAATAAAAGACAACCTCCATGTTGTACTGCACACTATAGATATTGTAAATTTTGGTCTTGCTTTCCATTGATCTGGTTTGCCATATGGGAATCATATTCAGCTGATCTTTATTTCCTGAGTCAGAAATTCTGTTTTACCCATCTTTGGGGCTTTCAGCATTTTATTCTCAGTGGGCTGTCAGGTATTGCACATGAAAGGAAAGGTTCAAAGGCATATAAAGAAGTTTCAGGTCTGAAATGTTTACTTAACACTGTCTTTTTTTTCTTTTTTCTTTTTTTCATTTTACAAACATTTGCCAGACCGGAGGATCAGCATGAAACCTTAATAAATTTTCGATGTTTTATTCTCTAATATGAACATTTTACACATACATTATTTTGGTGTAGTCTGGAACACATCAGCTGTAAACTTGCTAGCATGAGTTTGCCAATGACAGTATTAACAACATTGCGATTATTTTTTTTTAGTTTATAAATTATTTTTTCTTGGAGGTTTATTTCCTTTCACTTCTGTTTTTATTTCTGTAGCTCCTTCTAACAGATTGCCATTGTGCTACAAATTAATTTTAAATTAATTGACTATACATATTTGAATTAATAAAATGACTAAAATTTTAAAAAATAAAGATACCATCCTCTCTACTTGCAACTGAGAGAAATGAATTTGAGGAAAAGTGAGAATGGAGCTTGTTGTTCCTCACCTATGAAGGTGCTGCTGCCAAGGAGGTAAACAGTCATAATCTTAACAGTTTTTATGCCTTAATTATTTTATCTCTGGGGAAAAAAATGCCTAAAATTTAAGGGATTTCAATCACATGGGAGCAGTGATATAGAGGCTCTAGATTCCATTAGTGTAGTCTGACTCTTTTTCTTTCTCATTTGTACTGAAGTTTATTTAAGACAGCATACTGAAGTGTGCCTGATGTTACACTTTTCTCTCCAGTATATATATATATTTAATTTTTTTTTAAATTAAGCAAGGAAACAAGAAGGGATCTTGATACCCATTACTGGCATTTATTTTCTTCTTCTGGCCCCTTTCTTCTTCATTGCCAAGAGGATGTAGAGAGGAATTGGCTCAAAGGAATCATATTTTGTCTAGAAAAGGTGTGTCTTGGGTGTGCCTAGGGATATCTTTTGCTGTTGAGGATATGGAAACAGATGATATAAATTCAGTCAAAGACTGAAAGAAAGGTGGTGCTTCTCCCATAGGTACTTCACTTTTCACACAGCAAGAAGAAAGCTGTCAGAGAACTATGCTCTCTCACAGTCACAGTCTCCTGGTTTTGCTGTTCTGGACTTGCATGGCCTCTTCAACATGAAGTTATGCTCTAGGTTTAGCTCAATTTAGTGTTCAATCACATCTGCCTCCTTTTCTCACTTATTACTTTCTCCAGCTGAAATAGAGAGCAGGAGTGTGGCCTCATGGGCAGCTTCTTTCAAGTCAACAGGTTACCAAAGTCTGCAGTGGGTAGACTTTCCTTTTCTGTGATCTTCCTTTTTTTGTATTTGTTAGTTTATATGACACTGAAACATTCTGCTCTCATCTTCTTTGTTCGGCTTTCCTCACTTCAGCTGTTGAGGATGGTTATGTCTCCTTGGCTGTTCTGGCTTTCCCCTCACATTGGCTAAGGCTGTGGGACATTTTCCTGTCCTGCCCTCCCCAGGCCTTTTCTGTTACACTAGTCTTATTCTGAATTGGGAAGAAAGCCTCAAGGGAAACCATGATCTTGTGGCTCCTGTGGCTGGAATGTTGGAAGGACAAGACAGGAGGAGGAGCCAAGGAGGGGACATTGCTGTGTATGTCACTGAGCAACTGGAGTGCCTGGAGCTTTGTCCCGGGATGGAGGAGGAGGCAACAGAGCGTTTATGGGTGAGGATTTAAGGTGAGGGCAGGGCCAGGTGACAGAGGGCTGGTCTGCTACAGACTTGAGCCTCCCAATAACTATGGGAGGGACAGCATAGGAGGGCATAAGCAATCCTGATGGTTCCTGACGTGTATTGATGATAACTTCCTTTTCCAGGTGATAAATTTGCTGATGGTGAGAAGTGCTGTGCTGGACCTTGTTCTCACTGACTAGGAGGGACTGGTGAGGGGTGTGAAGCCCAGAGGCAGCTTTGGCTGCAATGGCCATGAAATGGTGGAGTTCGGGAACCTTAGGGCAGTGAGGAGAAAGCACAGCAGACTCACTGCCCTGGACTTCAGGAGTGCAGACTTTGGCCCATTCAGAGAGCTGCTTGGTAGAATACCATGGGATGAAGCCCTGGAGGGAAGAGGGGCCCAAGAAAGCTGGCTATTATTAACGGATCACCCCCTCCAAGCCCTGTGATATTGTGATTTCCCTCCATATGTTCATGGTGGGACATCCTTCCTAGATCCAGAGGAAACTAAAAATATGTGGCATTTTTTTAATCTCTTCTCAGTGGTCTTCTGCTAAGAAAACTGCATGACAAGGTATCTTTGGTATCTCATTGCTGAAGCAGAAGTAAAAACAATTCTAGATTTTATAACCTTCTATCAAACACTCCCTAGATACTAGAGAAAACTGAGGTATTACTTGGAATAATGATAAATTGACATAAATCTCATTGTGAAGTACAGTGTACAATTGTTACACACCTATTCAATTGTTGCATAAAAACTCCCCAAAGTATCTTTTTATAAGATTTTCTCTAACCTAGGACACCTTGTCAGCTGGTGATGTAACTTTCAGTATTCACACCTTTTGCAAACTATACTTTCAGTACAACCTGTGTGGCACAACTGTTTCTGAGGATGGAGCAGCTGAAAATGCGAAAGTAGGCAGAACAGGCAGCTTTATCTTTGTCGTTTCCTCTCAAGACTTTGGAAGCAGTTTGGTGTCTTGGTGTTTATATCCAGAGTTCTTGTACTGGTTCCCCATGAGTTTGGGAGCAGAGCCTCTGTTGGGCTTCTCAAGGAAAAGGGAGCTCCAGATGAAGAAAAGGATAAAGATTCTCTTTGCGGAGCAGAGATCGTATTCAGGGGCCTGTTTACTTCTTGAAGAAAGGAGAAATGAAGATCAACATGGTTCTTTTATTTTATTTTAATGCAATTTTTAAATTATTTTATTGAGTAAATCAGAGCTTATTTGTATGTGTATTATCAGAAGAAACCAACTTTCCAGTAGCCCCTAGGACAAAATAACTCATGGAAGTAGAAGAGAAAAGGGCTTCAACAAAACAGGACACTCATCTGCATATTTCTCCCTTGTGGGAAGAAGACCTGAAGACAAATATGTTATGGTGGCAGAACCAGGCACATTCTTATTCTTCAGTAATGACCACAATAATAACTGCAGAACAGTGTGTTGCGGTTAAAGAAACTTCAGTCTTTCAGTAATTTTCACAGATACAATGTTTGTATAGATCAGAAGCACATTATTAATTAACAGAGGAAGTAGCATCTTGGAAGCTAAATTATGTAGTAAGAGCTGAAGTATAGCTAGCTAATGAAAGCAGTATGAAATAAAATAATCTCTATGTGATGGATAGGAGCCTATTTGAAAAAAATATTTGTGATATTTTTCGGATTGCTCCAGATCTTAACTTTCGTGTTGAATCCATATATTCTTATTGGGATAATAATTGTAATCTTGAGAATATAAACTTGCTGCTCTGATATTTTCCTGATTCTGATGGTTATCTGAAACAGCAACTCTATCCTTATTCCATTTTCTCTGTTAATAATTTTTAAGGTACTCATTCTAAACCTAATAATGGTCTTTAAAATTCAGCATTAAAAATTTCATTAATGATAACTTTTCTAGCTGGGAAGGGGAAAGTGATGATTGTCAGGAACATCACCAAGAAGAAAAGTGGAGATTGAATAAATGCAAGATGGGCAAATGGGAAAAGAAAAAAAAACAGAGTTAAGAGGCATAAATATGGTAATTGTAAAGATGAATGTATTTTTACTTTGATATTAGACCTAACAAGCAGGTAGTGGAAAATTATTCAAAATATAGTTATTTTATTACAGATCATTTTCCCTTCCATACATTCGTTCAAAACATATCACTCATGTGAATGAAAAAAAGTTGATGGCAGGCTATGGGCAATTCTTTGCATTCCCATGCTTGTATGCCACAGTCAGCAGCCAGAAATTTGACAATGTCTTTAAAGTAAGTGTGATGCACCCCACTTGAACTCATCTCCCTGCTCCCCATCCATGTTTAGATTACACTCCCAGCACCCTGACTGAATCCTCATTCTGTCCTTGTGCCTTCTGCACTTACTCCAGTGCAGTGACTGGTTCCAGCCCCTCTTCCAAAGCTCTGACCTCTGTTCAGCTTCTCCGTGTTGCTGGCTGTTGGCTGTGTTGAGTAAACTTCTGCTAATGAAAACTGATAAAAAGTCACTGGAATTTAATAAAGCTTTTGCGTTAACTTAAATCACTCACTAGGAGTGAATATAGTATTAAAAAACAAAATCGGATTATAATGAAAGGAACCTGCAGATTTTAGTTAGTAACTTGCATGCATCTCTATATTTTGTTTAATTCTAATGAAATAAAAGTGAATCCACATTAAATGTAATGAAATAAAATTAAGCTCTTCCTGACTTACATTCATGTAGTCAGTCAATGCTATTATTTGAAATCTCATTGGGCTCTATTTGTCTGCAAGGACAACAGAATTGTCATTTATGCTGGAGGAACTCTGTTGGTAAGAAAATAGCAGAACTAGATCTATTTTATCTGGAAAAAGGAGGCTGCCAATACATGGGATTCACGTGATGAGTGCTACAGAAGTTAACATGATGCTACAAGATTTTTTAAGAATGTGTTTCGAATCTGTATAATAAATATTTTTATATGTATTGTAGTTCAAATATATACTGCTTTGTTTGAAGATATTTTATTTCTTTGGTATCTTCACATGTCAGTATGTTAATATAGTTACATTAAACTGCCATCGACAAGTTATGTTCTGTCTGAAAGATTAATTAATATTTTTGTCAAAGAGGTAATTCACTTTTGTTGTGTTTTAACCTAACAAAAAAGTTCATTTTATTTGGCTTTATTTTCCTTTTCTTTTTTTTTTTTCCTTTCTTTTCTAAATCCATTGGCTTTATTATGCCAGATCATTGCTAGCTTTACTTTTTACTGCATTTTATCATAATGCTCTTTGAGTATAAATAAACTCTGGTATGCTAAACCTAATAGCAATTAAACTGGAAGTGTTTGTGTTTCATCACTGTGAACTTCGCAGAAATGTTTCCATGACAACCTCCATGCTAGTTAAGGCAACCAGAGGTGATCAACAGTTTATATATTTTTTTTCTCTTGCAAGAATGGAATTTGTGTTGACAGTTCTGGCCTTTAATGGCACTTTTGTACTGTGTGAAAGTATTTGTTTACTAGATCATATGCTGTTAACTGTCAGGCCGAGATAGAGTGACTGCTTTTGATAAAAGGGCTGCATTACATCTCTGAGTCTGTGAAGCTCTTGTGCTTTAATTACTCACATCAGTACAAAAGTATCCATTTGCTTCAGTACCCTTAAAAATTCAACTTATTAGTTCCAAAGCATTAATGGTGAGTTAATTTTTTCCTTTACATTTTTTTGGGAAACAAAAATCTAAAAGCTGCTTTGTTGTTTTAAATTTAAACTATTCCATTTACACTGATAAAAATCACATTCCATGGTATGGGGTGAATTGTAAGTGCTGTAATTACCGGCACTTTGAATTAGGATTTTTGGGCCCTGTTTTCATATGTAGCTGATGAAGGTTGTTATGGTGGTGGCTGAGATATGCTAGCTATGCACTCTACTGAGAAAAATATCCTTTAGGTAGAGGTGTTTTGTCTCTCCCAGGTTTTAAAAAAAAGGCAAGTGTACCTAAGATGTGACAGAAATAACCTCTTGGAGTGTAACATAGTAGTGTGTGTGGTACATGTATGAAATAGTTAACAAGCTTTCAGAAGAAAACTTCTTTTTTTTTTTTTTTGGTGAGATATTTGTTTTCATGGTGTCCTGCCCTATCTAGGTAGATTATCTGGAAGGGTATGGATGAGTTATTATCTAATCTGATAATCAGGTAATAACTGCTACTACAGCAGGTGCATTCACTACCAGCCAGAGGTTTTAGGGCATTACCTGTATTGAGCTGAACAACTTGCTTATTTTATGTGCCTTTTCCTTGCCAGGCTGAGGGACAAGTGTCTTTTTTGAATCCTATGTGTAGCACAGGATCATTTGGTTTTGATTAGCTGAAAAATGTGAGTATTTGGAAGGTACCATAATATCTTCTAAAGGTCTGTTTCAAAACAAAGACTAAATGTTTTGTCATAATAAAGACCTTAGATTGGTGAAGCATAATATTTAATAATACTTGTGTATATTCAAGGATGAGATGGGGTACTTGTTGCATGTCTTGCATATAAAGACATAATTTATATTCAGGACTTGTCTTTTGGACATGTAGTTTGTTTTAGTAATTGCTTGCAGAATGTTTATTGTTTCGAGTAGTGATACCATCACTTTTTAAGCAATTGAGTTGCTCTTCAGTGATCTGTTAAAACTAAGAGGAGTAGCAATTGTTGAAGCTGTTTTGCGTGGGTTTGTATGTGGAGGATGCCACTGCTTTTTGCACAGTGTGTGTGTGTCTGTTCAGTCAGAAGTTGCTTGTTTGCTGACAGTTGGTGACACTAGGAAGGGAAATGTAAATGCTGAAGTCTAATACCTAAATTTCCCAAGCTTTAAGCTGTAGACAGACGACTTGTCTCTACACTCATAGTGTAAGATGCTGCCTTTATCAGAATAACTTCACCTCATCATTGGGGGTTCGTGGTACCTTCCTTTGTGTAGGGAAGCTGGCATATTAAGGAGAAACTTCTCAGAGAAGTAAGGGGTGAAAAAAGCTACCTCCATGTGCACTCTTTCAAACTATGACCTGTTATAGCTGGAGGCTGTAATGTTCCCTGAGTGCACAGGTATACGCATAATCCAAAAAATCCCATTTATATAATGCAAAAAAATCCTATTTATTATATCCTTGCAGATAAAATTGTGTGGACTACTAGAAGTAATATTGCAGTACTAGGAAGCAGTCTTTATTTTCTTGGTGGTCACTTGGTTGTGAAAGACTGTATAGCACTTAAGCATATGATACAAAATAAATGCTGTGTACTTGGTTTCACAAGTTAGTGTTTGTGAACAGTAGTTTACAACCATGTTTGAAATAATACTCTGTAATTTTTTTGGTTTTTTTTTTTTTTTTGGAACTGTGATGTAAAGTAGACACTGCCTAAATCTGAACAGTAACTCTGGTCATATGACACAAATATTGTGGATGAACTGGGATGGAAAAACAAGCTATTACCCCTAACACTTTTTTTCTTTCCCAAGAAAAAGTAATTCCTACTGGAACAGCAACAGAGATGAGCTGTGAGAGTGATCAGGAAATGGAAAGCTTATCTTGCAAAATGAGACTTAAGAAAGTGTGACATGTTTGGCTTAATGAAACAAAGATTGAGAGGGGATATGATATCTCATATTTGTGAGTGTGTATGGACAGGCAAAAAAGGCATCATATAGGGAGAACAACAGTTTAAGCTAAAACTCATTGTTAGAACAAGTACAGAACAAGTGTGAACTAGATGGATAAATCTGAGCTGGAAGAGAGAGCGTTTAAGTAGTGCATGTGAGACTGGAGATTCCGAACAGGGAGTCTTTTTGGCAAAATTGGCATGATACAATTGCCTTAGCAAAGGATTGCACATGGTCTTTCAGATTATCTTTCTAATCCTCTGACACTCTTTTTGCCTAGCTAGATCTATAAACCCTCATGCTTGCTTGTTGCACAGTACCTTACAGAAAACTTGTAGAAGGAATCTAAGAGAAGCCTTTGAAAATTCTTTTGCTTGATTCAGTTCCAATACCTGTTTGATTCTTTGGTAGATTCCTCAGTCTGTTTTCAGATAAAGTGCTTCTGTATTTTTGAAAATAGTATCCTGGGAATTCTTAAACTTTTTTTCTTGTTTGTTTTATATGTATAGGAGTGCTACTTTTAAATTTTTCTTTTGCCTCATCCTGCTGCAATTAGTTACAAGTTTAGCCAACCCAAGTAGCTGGCTTTTTTCCCCTCGGCATTTTCCATGCCACTGGAAAGATAAGGTTATTATTACTGTATTCCTCAGAGTTTATTCTGTAACCAATCTGTACATTAATTTAGTTCATTCGGGCAATCATTTTCAGTCCCTTGTTTTATAACTTCCTGGCAATACTTTTTTATCCTGTAAAGAGAAGAAAACTCTGAAGATTGCTTAGTACAGCCACTCTTCTCATGCAAATTGGAACAGGTTATCCTGGATTTTCTTTCTCAGGTTTCATTTTGAATTTCTTCAGGAATATGGGGTCTTCAACCTTGATGGAGAGTCTACAACATCTGTGGGCAACCTATTCCATCATTCAGACACCTAACAATAAAAATGCATTATTCTTTGTCTCAAGAATGTAATTCTAATAGATTGACAGATACACATAGATCATCAGTATATAGTTTCTTTCCCAGGATTTAAAAAAATTGATTTCGAATGCTTTCTCTAATCTGGAAATGATTTTATGTATTTCCTTTCCCTCCTCCAGAGTACCATACATCTGGAATAGAGGCTTCCTTATTGCCTGAATATTAAAAGAGGTTTTGCTTTTGAAGGAATGTTGTCACTCTTTAGATAGTTTCCAAAATTTTGTGTCCCAATATCTGTCAAATACAAAGCTGTAGCTACCTCCATGCAGAGTCTTAAATCTCAGATTGAGCCAGCACCATGTTGCAGCCACAAGTGAGTTCTATTTGAGTATAAGGTACATTACTCGCCCACTTTCAAATATCTGTATTAATGCCATTTATCTAGGGATTGCTTGGAATCCTGTTTAAATTCCCTAAACTTCACATCATTGGAAAGACATCCAGAGGCAATGTCTGCCTTGTTTCTTTATGTAATAATGTTGGAGCCTTGCTTAGGTGAAGGACTTGTCACACCTACCTCAAGCTTAATGGTTCTAACTACTGCTAGGCATCACTGATGGTCTGAATAATGGGGTTGTGATTTATTACCCAAAGAGATGTTTATTACTTGGGGTTTATTACTCAAAAGATGAAAAGCTGACTTTTACAGACTTTCCATATACATTGTCCATATACATTGTCCATGTATTTGTTAGTTTCTCTGTTTTCCTCAGTCCTTCAAAATAAACGTCTTAAGATTTTGAGAAGCTGAAATGTACTAAACATACTTGGCTGTGTGAGCTCATATGCCAAGTGAGAGGAATGATCTAAGCACACTCTCCACAAAAGTTAGGACAGTAAAAGCTCTAACTGGAGTGTATCTACTCACAAGGCAAATCATATATTGTCTGAATGTCCCTAGAAATCTTTTGGAGGAGCATTACAAAAGTTGGTCAACTTTAGCAACTCTGTTTGTGTTACCATATTTTAGGTCTGTATCAGTGAAAATGAAAAATAAACTTGTAAAAAAGTCATCCAAGACAGTATCAGTTTTGACTTGTAGAACATTTAAGAATGCTGATTTGTAATCCTTGCATGATTGTACCTTTTAAGGAGATTTATATCCCCACTACATGGCTTGTTTTTAATGCAAGTGCAGTAGTAGGGCACTTTCCAGTGTCTTTTCATCTTTGACCAAGACTCTATTTCCCCTTGTATTTTTACCTTGTCCAATATTTATTCCATATGAAAATAAGTTCTGTTATCAGAATTAATGCTTTTAAAGTTAATTAGACCTTTTTAGAAGACATCTGTCATACAAAATGTTATTTCACAGAGGTTTTTTTACTTAACAAAAGTTTTATTATTCCAGGTATTTCATAGATGCCAGCCATGGCTGATGAGTTAAAAATTCTTCTATAGGCACTGTAATGCTCAAACTCATACTATTTAAGTAAATTTGGAATTTATCCAACAATGTGAGCTTGCTCTTGAGAGGAACTTAGGTGCAGGTATAAATATATTAGTATTTGACTGATTAAAACCTTCTCCACATTGTAGTTTTAGGAGGTGTACACACACAATTTTTTTAAATGTATCAACGAGTAGATGATAAATACAAATTTATTTAGTTTATAAGCCTATTTACCCATATGCTTAATGTAGTGGCTGTGGTCCTTCTATCAGGGATATTAAGTCCTTGCTTCCTAAATTGAGTAATAGATTCTTGACCCCTTGAGAGTCCTGAGTAACTCCATCTGATCTCACAGTTGAGCCTGCTATGAGCAGCACTGGACTGGAGAACTCCTGAGGTCCAAGCCAGCTTCAGTTATTCTGTGATTTTGTGATTGACTGAGTACTGTCTGAGGCTGCTTGACTTGCACTTGAGAACTCAAACAAGTTTTTCAAGGCAGACAATGTAAGTACTTTCTTTATGTTCCTATTAGATATGTATGTTCTTATAACCTGCTAGCAAATAGTCTCTATCTTTACTGAATGGAGATTTCACATTTCTTCTTTAACATCCTAGACTGTGATTATCTCTATGTTTCTTTGTTTTTCTCTAAAGCAAATGTAAGTTGTGTGGCACAAGTGAGATACTGTCATTTTTTTCTTGTGATATTTTTATGATCCTCCTCGAGGAACTTGATAATTCAGTCAGTGGTGTAAATGACCCAGTTATATGGGAGGCCTGTGGACTTAGTGAAGCCACTTTTCTATTGGTTTATTTATTTCATTGCATTTTTTGCATTTTCATGCAAAAGAGTATAGGGATGGTCTAGTAGCTGATACATCTTATAAACAATTTTACTGGATTTGTGGGACTGCATATACTGATACTAATGATTTTGTTTAAAATGAGATTATGATTTTAAAGGGGCCGAAGTTACCTGGAAAATGAAGTCTATAAAGCCAAAGGGGACTGTTGTGATATTCAATATAACAGTATCTATAGAAGTCCTTGAACTAATTTGTATTTGAAGTACAGCATATCTCTTTGAGGAAAATAAATCAACATTGTTTTGAAATACTCTTGGTGATGGAGAGCTCATGACAATCCTTGGGAACTTCCTCCACTTGGTAATCTAAACTCTACAAATTATTTCTGGTCTAAACTTTTCTGACTTCAAATCCCTCATTAAAACTGTCTCTTGCTGTGTTGCCTGTAGAAAATGTGACAATGGATGTGCTGTGGATAGGAGGGCTCCTGCCTTTCCTGCTGACCTGTATTGTTTCCTTGTTTCCTTCTGCTCTCCCCCTGAATCCACCTGTTTTGTCTTCTGTCATGCGTTTGGGTTTTCAACTTTCCCAGGCAGGGATTACCTACATGTTGTGTTTATGTGGCATGGAATAGAGCAGGGTCTTAGTCCCTGGCAGGTGATCTTTGCTGATGAGCGTGTCATGAGGGCAGAAAGGATTAAAAGAGGTTTGAACTATTGTTGTCCTACTTTAAGAGCTTTTAAGCCTGTCAAGAACTACTGTAATCTTTGGGCATGACTTTCTTTGTGGCGAAGACTTCCTCCATTTCTGCTTTAAGGCCAGTAAAGACTGGAGTAAATCATACCTCTCAAAAAAACAGCTGATCTCAATGGAGGCGGGGGTAAAGGGAGGGAAAATTTCCAGTGATAGAAAATCCCTTGCAACCCTCAGCAGCCTGCTGTAGGGGTTAGGAATTCAATGTTTGCTTGTCTCTACATTCTCTTATGAATTTATTTTTCTTCAGATTCCCAGAATTTTGTTACACCTTTCTTAGAGAAGGAGAGGGAGGAATAAAAACAGCAGTATTAAGGTTCTGCCCTAAGTTTGGGTAATTACAGGCTGCGATTAACTGTCTTATAATCTTCTGTTTTGTAAATAGATTCACTGTTTCACATCTAGTCCTGTTTTTCAGTCATTTCATGATACTTGAAGTGTGTTCTGCGAATCCTCCTCATGTGAGCTCCTGTGTAAGTTGTGGCTATCGTACTAGTGACCCTGTTTTATTAGGAGTGACCCCAGTGTCAAATGCTCAGATAGCATTGCTTCTCAGGTTTCCTTGATAATACAGAGATTACATTAGTCCCCTGTCCATGCTAGTTCACAGTCATGCTGATTAACCACTGTAATGCTTTCACAATAATTATTTCCCAGGAAGGTGTTCCCCATCCTGTGAAACACTTGGTGTTGATACATATAGCATACATATATGTACTTGTTCTCCTGGTTGTAAAATTGATGTTATCTTCTCTCCATGAGATTTCTATGCCAAGAAATGTGGTATGATTTGAAAGTTTCACAAAGGCTTTATTTTGAGCTGAGATCTTGGGCTAATCTCTTGATTTCCCATCTGACTGCTGATAGTCATATGGGGAGGTTCTCTCTTCTTTGAGTCTTCATTCTCAAATAAACTGCTTATTCTGGAGGTAAGGTAACTGGTGGTAGACTTGAGATGAGCTCAGTTTGTTAGACCATGATGCTAATAATGATGAGGTTTGTGGGTTCAATCCCGGTATGGACCATTTACTTAAGAGCTTACTTGATGATCCTGTGAGTTCTTTCCAACTCAGAAGATTGTCATAACATCTTGCTTTCTTTACCTATCATAACTCGTGAATGTTGATACAGACTTCAGGAGCAGCAGTATCATTCTGTCACTGTCTTGTCTTCCCATCATATTCTTCAGGAGGAAATCTTTCTTTCTCGTCAATGTAAATCCTGTCTTCTGCTTAACTTCTCTTTTGTGGTGTAGAAAAAAGGATTCCTGTGCGTTCCCTGAGCAGCAGGTGAGGAACAGAATTGTGGGCTAGTACAAAAAATCTGAGAGGAGGTGTCCACTAGAAGAGGTGGGAGCGAGAGGAAGCTGGACAAGTAGCATCTATTTTCTCTCAAAGCTGTTTCTGAAACCAGTTCTGGCTGGGCTGAGCCCCCAGAGAAGTAGAAAGCCTTGTGATGTGCAGTAAAGGGTCCCAAACTGTTGGGCAGTCCCAAGATCACTGACATCTGGCTGTGGTTCTCATGGGAAGGATCTCATGAAAATTATGGTGCTGTGGTAGAAAGAAATTAAAGAGAACTAAACTTAGGCTAGATTGTAAGTAATGTACATGTGGTGCATTTAAAAGCACAGATAACCCAAATAAGGAGAAAATACAGAAGGGAAGCAGTGTTCTCTGCAATGGAACAAGTTTAAAGAGAAGCTTCCTTGTCTAATGCTGTGGCTTGTCTTTCCATAGCTAATTGGATCAATAGAAGAATATAACAAAGATCTCTCTACCTTTCCTTGTTATTTTAGTGGCGTCTCAGTTTCTGCCCACAACTGATACAAACTTAAGTAAAGCCAATTCTTCATCCTATTCAAAAATTTCATGTTTATTTGGAAAAAAAAATCAGTAAAGCATTTTGCAGCAAGAATTCTTCTCTCTATTTTCTGGTATTTACTGTTAATTGCAAAAACTAGAGGTCTGTTCTAGATCATATGAAGAAACTAAAAGTTCTTATTTTGTCTGTTTTGCCTGCTTTCTTTTTTTTTTATAAACACGTACTCCTAGCACATATTCTCCAAGAGCTCTGTTAGGAGGTCTGGAAGAAAGACTGCTAGCTGGACATGTCATTACTGGATTTAGAACTCTTTAAAGAACTGAGACCTGTATTGTTGCTGATGTTTACTCTAGTTTCTTCTTCAGCAGAGTCCAGTGAAGTCCCTCTCTGATGGCCAGTCTGCTAAGCTCTTTCACATTCTCTCTGCTGGATGCTAAAATGGAATTTCTAAAATATATAAAGTGTTATCCCACTTATAGCTTATAGGTAACAAGTATCCATTTTAAAACAGCTGTCCAGTGTCACTATTACAAAACTTTTGGTCTGTTAAAAATTGTATGGTAGAGAGATGCAGAGAATGACATGAATACTAAATACAGATCTAAGGACTCATGGTATTGCTTCTTTTCAATTAATGACTGCATCATACACCGTGTCTAATTCAAGTGAAGTGGTTGCAGGACTTCTGGAAAGCTTTAATGGAGTGCTTCAGATCATGTTTATCAGATCCTGGTTAAAAAGCATATCATTTGAACATAAATGGTGGCATGTTATCATTTTCTACTAGAAGATTTACTGAACTGCTCAGGAGAGCTGACAGAAATGGCGGGTGGCAAAAGAGACATGCTTAGTTGCCTAACGTGATGGTCTTGTCATACTGTGATATATCGGTGTGAAAATTCTTCAGAGTCTTACACATCTGGTAGGAAGGAAGCTTTAATATGTCAAATTAAGAAAAAAAATTAGCCTATAATAACAGCATTGCAGATGATTTGCAGGGAGTTTTTTTAATCACGGATATTTCATATCCTCCTTTACACCTAATTCGTCTTGCTTTCTAGGAATGCATAATTAATATTGTAGTTATGCTAATTTGAAACAATGATGATTGCAGCTCACTGAAATTATGTGTTCTGTGTAATTGAACTTGACCAACATTACTTAGAGATTACTCAATACCACATATGGTACATTCTATCAATATAACTTTTTATTTTAAACAGTTTGTAAACTGGTTCTTTTATATTTCTGTTTCTGTGTATCTGTGGCACTGAGTTTCAGGATGACGTTAATATGGTTCAAAGAGTGCATAAAGTAAACTTCCTTATCAATCTACTTCGGTAGATCCTGGTTTCTGATATAGAAAAGTACTGCTTGTTTCAAAGCTTTTTATGACTTTCAGCATGTAAACTCTATCTCCAGTATCCACAAACATCATCTATCTTTGCGTAGTGCTAGACGTCAGGTGGTGTACAAGCGGCTCATACATGGATGCTGGAGGCAGCCACTCCAGCAGGTGCACTTTTGTGCTGGAGAGCGCATCCCTGGGCCCAGGACAGGTCTGTGGGGTGGCTGGCAGCCAGGGGGTCCTGTCTCTAGGTGGCAGCCACAGGCACCGCAGCAGGAACAGCGCTTGGGAGTTGGCACAGTCCGAGGCTTCGGCAGGAGCTGGCAGCACGGACTGCAAGGGACTGGTTGTGGTGACCTCTGCTGAAGGGGCTGCTGCTGCCTTGCTGCATCTTGTCCTCTCTGCTTGTGCAGGCAGAGAGCAGCTGGGGAAGGGGAGGTGTGCTTTCCTGGGTAAAATGGTACGTAGCTGTTCCTCAGGGACTTCTGCACCTCTTTGGCCTGAAGGAAGACTGAAACAAAGACAGATGATCTCTAAGTTGAATGCAGCATCTTTTTATTGTACAGGCTACAATGTTATACAGTGTTTTAAAGGCTAGGCTTATTTTTTGGGGAAAAAAATACTGTGTTTAGGCTGTATAGGATTACCATCTTGCATTTAGAAATGCAAAATAATGACTTTGATCCTCCGGTAAACCTTTTGGTTACTGTGTATGAAATAAAATGACATTTTCTTATCATGTGATTTGAATAGAACTTTATTGAAGTGTCTCTACCAAAATTATGAAGTTATATGCTGATGAAGGTAAGTATTTTAAAGCATTTAAAATGGTTTGAATTTCAATATTCTGCATGTACATTTTGATCATTAAATGCAAAAAAAAATCTTAGTCTCAAAAATCTTACTAACATATGCTTAGTAACTTCTTACTAAGCATAGAACTTATATGCTGACAAAATATACATTGAATTATTAACAAAAGAAAAATTCTGTAAGTAATTCCACTTAATTTCATTTGGAGGAATCTTATTTTCTGCAACCTATAGTCATTTAAAGAAGCAATTTTTTTTAATTTAAGAGAAGGTTTTACAAGATAAGCTAACTGTTTCAGATTAAAAATGTAAAAGTGTCTTCCTCTTACTGTAACGTGTTTTGAGTGTGAGCGTGGAGATGGGAACCTTGGACTTTCAGGTACCTTAGTTCTTAAAACCAAGACAATAACATACTGCTCAAAAAAATTCCCAAAGTCATAAGAATCTTCAAATAATGGTCTCTGGTATCCATAAGAGTAACTTGCAACTTAAAAGGAATACAGAAATAATGCAAAATCAGGCCTCTTGTAATGAGTTGTTGATGTCTCTCATTTAGCTATATCTCTACTATTAAAGTTGACTTGAGAGACTTACTTTTAACTAACACTATTTCCTAACATCATAACATCAACAGAAGTGAGGCAGCAATAATCTTTCTTGAGTTGAAAATAAATATTGTTCTAAAACTTCGGTGGTGGTTTTTTGTTTTTTTTCTGAGAGGAAATTTTGAAATTTTGTTTTTCTTTTTTGACTTTTAGTTCAGTAATTTACTTAAATTTTTTATGTTTTAAATTTAGACATAAAAGACTTTATGATTTTATGTGAGAGATTCCTCTTAGGCCTCATCATCAAACACCAGTTAAGTAATTGAATTTTAAAAAGAAAAGCAATGGAGAGAAATGTTTACATCAAATAAAGGAAATGTGAGGATGGATAAAGTAATATAATGTAATAAAGTGTGAAGTTAAAGCTATGTCCTTCTATGAGTTGATGTTCAGTTAATGTCTGAAATGAAAATTTTGAGTAAAATACCTTGCTATTGTGAAGCAATTAGATATATTCCCTGTTGAGGCATTTCACAGAATCACAGGATCATTTAGGTTGTGAAAAGGGCATTGCACAATGTCCTTTACCTGCATTTATGTGGCAAGCATATTTATATATTATCTCATTATTTGAGAAATCTCTTTCAAATTTGGGTATATATCTCTTTTCTAACAGCTTCTGCTTCAGTTATCACTGTGTCAGTTTGTATTGATCTGGTCGATACAGAAATCTCTTCAGGAAGAGTTTGCATTATTGAGGTGAAAAACCTGCTAATGATGCAGCAGTGATTTTTTTCAGTCTTCTTGCCCTATGGTAAGAATGGGTCTTCTGATCTCCCCATATATGTATATGTATATGTATTTTTACCCCTGAATGTGTGTAAGGACATTGTTGTCTGATTGTTGATCATATCAGGTTTACCTGTCTTACTCCTGCATCAAGGACCAGAGTGACTTCAAAAATCTGCTTTAGTGATCACAAACTCTTTTAGGCTCTTAATACAGAAGTAGAAACATGATAAAGCCTGATGCATGGACATTTTGCACGAGAGTGGCCACGTTGGGGTAGTTTTAGAGACAGACATTCTGCTCCAGCCTACTCTCCTTCTGCCACCAGGAGGACTTGGCAAGCAACAGCAGGTTCCGGGGAGAGGATTTGCTCTGCAGCCCTCTTAGCTCCTTATACTTGCAAGTTGCTGTATTCAGGAGAGTCGAAGTAAGCCTGTTCAATTGCATCACTGGAGTTCCATCTCGTAAATGAGACTGTTGATGTCACCTGTTTCAGATTTCCTCCCTTTACATGTTGGAAGACTGTACTCTAATTGGGTCATAGGCACGGGTGGTTGACAGAACATTCTTACTAGTCTCTGTAAATGTCATAGAATCTTCTGGGCAATCTGCATTGCCCATTCCTATGATGATGAATTTATCTTGGCTCCAGACATCTGTTAGTGTCCTCCTATTAGGTATTTCCTCTTTCTTCAGTTCTTGGACAAGTGAAAATTTCATCCCAGCTAACTTACAGCCAGTTGCAGGACACCCCAGCAGAGTGTATTATAGAGATGTTGTTTCTTGCCTGAAGCAAGGGTGTTTTGGCACTCTATTCCTGCTGAAATTTGGTATGGATTTAGACAGCATTTGTATGGATAATCAGTATGTGGTCTGTAACTTTTTAGTATGGTAGGTGCATACTGTCATGTAGTTAGAAGTTTGACCTCTTGTTAGTAATTTATTTTCTTCTCAGATGGTAACAGTGTTCATTTCAGGGTTCTTCCATATGTCCTGTCTGTCGCCTTTGAAATTTTCATCATGGTGGTGGTAGTCGTTGCTGTTAACTTGTGTCCCTGTGTGCCTTTTTTCATTTACTTTCACAATTGTTTCCTTGATAAGGGGTGCCATAGAGGTGCAAAACCTGAATCTTTCCAAATGTCTCAGTCTCTTTCCAAGCATCTTTTAGGCAAGGTGAACACTTGAAACAAAAATTATATTACTGGAAATCCTTGGGCTCACTGGAGAAACTATTAACTCTCAATTTGTGAGAGCTCTTTTGTCTGTGAACAGATTCTAGTCTGTGCTTTCTTTTTCTGAGAATACACTTCCCGGCTAACCTCTGCAATGCCTTGTGCCACACATCACCTAACACTAAGTATGTCTCCCCTCTGTGAGCTCTCACACTCTGTATCCTTTCAGCTGTCTGGCTATTGTTTCTCATACTACAGAAGACTTTTGCTATGGTGGCAGTGTGAGGCCACAGGACAATACTCCTCCAGTTCCTTGCCCAGTCAGACAGTGATCCCTGACAGATAAGTCTTTCTGACTTCTGCCACTTTCCCAAAATACTCCACTGTCACTGTGTGGGTGCTGAAGACTTCTGAGAGCTTTGTGAGTGTTTTTTGAGTACAAGTGAGAGCATTACTCTTTACTTCAGTTAGACCAGTCCCTATAAATTCCAGAGAGGAATGTCTGACATTTAAAATGCTTGTTTGTTACCAGTTCCAGTGTCCTCTCCTTCAACTCTGTAAAAGCCCATCTGTCACGCATGTCTGCTCATGCTCGCCAAAGGAGTAAGCCTCCATTTTCTCCCGTTTTCCAGGTTCATCAAAAGCTTTATTAGGCTTGTTAAATATTTGTCTAGTGGCTGGTTTGACTTAAACCTTGCAGTGCACAGCTACATGGGACTGCCTTGTAAGCTCCTAACTGCCCACGTGTGGCTCCACCTTTCCATGAAGGTGCAAGAAGTCTGGGATAAGTGGAGTCTGTATTTTCCATACACATTTTTTAAACTCTGAGTATGTGTAGAGGGAAACTTCTGCAGTTGTGGTCACATTTTATCTTAATCTCTATTTTTCCTCCTAAACTTCAGACCTGCAGGTTTTCTCATTCAGACACTTGACATCAGGGCAACACCGGTGAGTGCCATGATTCTTTATTCACAGATTCAGCACTTGAGCAGCCTGTATCTTGGCCCTTTTGGTTTATTAGCATGGGCAGAGCCTCTACGCTCTTGCTGAAACGATTAAAGGTTTCTCCATAGTTGCTGGCCTCTTAGTGCATAGAGGTTGATCAAGATTTACAATGAATGACCAAAGCAGAATTTGTTAACCTCGAGTCCAATGTGCAGTTTTGGGACCTATGATATAAAATAGATACAAAGCAATTAGAGAGCGTCCAAAGGAGGGCTAGGAAGATTGTGAAGGGCCTAGAAGGGAAAGCCTTATGAAGAGCAGATGAGGTCACTTGGTTTGTTCAGCCTGGAGGAGACACATTACAGTCTACAACTTAAAAGAGGAAAAGGAGGGACAGACACTCACCCCTTCTCTGTAGTGCCTAGTTACAGGACCAGAGGGAATGGCCTGAAATGGCGTCTTGAAGGTTTAAGTTGGATGTCAGGAGAAGGTTTTTCACCCAGAGGGTGTTTGGGCACTGGGACAGGCTCCCCAGGGAGGTGGGTACAGCATGAAGCCTGACAGAGTTCAAGAAGCATTTGGACAATGCTCTCAGGAGCATGGTGTGATTCTTGCAGCTGCCTTGTGCAGGGCCAGGAGTTGGACTGGGATGATCCTAATGGATCCCTTCCAACTCAAGATACTCTGTTATTCTGTATTCACATCTTCATCAGGCATTTTGTGGTATCTGAGGCATTGAAGACATTGCAGTTTACCTGGAGACCTCTGAGGTCATCCACTAGGGAATTTATAGCAGAAGCTTGATGGCTTGGAGACACCCACAGTGTGAGTGTACATGTGGGCTTTCATTCAACTGAAACATGTATCATTTCTATATTTTACTTGTACCATAATTATTATCATATTTTTCATCTGTTTTTGCCTGAATTTTCCATGTACTTCTGTGGTTTTTGACGTTCTTTATTTCTGTGTGGTTCAGAGGGATTTAAATTGTGACCTGGAAATAAAGCCTTTCTTGGCATTCTCACTTGCCCCATGGAAGAAGATTCTATTGGCCCTGCAAAGGAGAAACTTTCTCTACTCCCAAGTAATAAAGCATTTCTCAGAGTGTGAAAATACCTGTGGAGTACACATCATGAAAAATTCCAGTGGCTGATAGGTAACCTTTAGAATGCTCAAATTATTTTGAAAAATTCAAAAGGCTAGAAGCAGCATACGCTTTACTTGTAGAGCATGGCACTCAGGAAGATACAGGGAACACTATGTATCAGCACAGTTTCAGCCCTGGGTGTCCTTTGATAATTAACAGAGTGCTGTCATTTCTTGTGGAATCTCTCTGTGTGTCAGCATCAGCACCAAAGAGAAGAAAAAAAATGTACATTGCCCCTGATGAATACTGCTCTCCCCTGTGAAAACAGGATGGCAGCAGTAAAGAGAGTGTGCGTCAGAATCTCAATCCTCCCCTTCTCATCTCTCTCCCCTTTCTGTATAGGACTGTGCATTTGCATTGAGCCCAAAGAACATGGCTAGTATTCTTCCTTCTTCGTTGCTGAAAATAACAAGAATAGGCTATTTCAGCCAATAACAGAATGCTAATATCTAACATGAATGAAGAAAGTAGACTTCTGGAGTCCTCCAACAGGAAGTAAAGATTCTGTCTCTTAAGATACATAATTAGTAACAGCTATCTCTGGGCCTCATGATTTCTTATTCTCAAATCAGTTTGTCCTCTGCTGCCTTCTGTTCAGCTGCTGAGTTTGATCTGCTATTGAGAGATGGTGCTTTCTGCCTCCTGTGGGGTTTTTTTCATTGCTACTCAATTTTTAGCTGAATTGTTTCTGTGTCAGCATAGGACCATTGCCAGATTTACTCTGAATGTCTTCAAGGAACAAAACATCCATGATTTTAGATGTTTATTCTTCTCAAGGATCTGGCCCTTAAGGTTAGGTGCAGCCTTTATACTGATGTTATAATGGCAAATTTGTCATCTGACAGTCTTCTGATGTTGCTATAGGACACGAAAGAACATAGACACACACCACAGCTCAGGTGATGAGAAGAGAGGAGAAGAGAGTTTATTTTTTCTGACTCCAATATTTATAGTTTTCCAAAAGTGACAGTGGATTGGACAGTGGCAGTGCCACCTCTCCAAAGACACTGGACAGACAAACAGTCCATCAGTTTTTTTCCTCCTTTATGAACAAATGCAAAACAGTGAGCTGTTTACAGAAAGTGTGTGAGAACATTCTTCACAAATATGTAAATATCAGAAAGCTTAGAAAGTCTTACAAAAATCAGGGCGACATTCTGATTTTTTTTTTTTTTGTATATTATACATTCTCTTTGCTCAGTTGTAAACTATATGCAGATTTATAGGAGAGACTGACATAGGAAGATAAATAAATAGATGAAATGTTCTTGTTTAACACTGAAATATGGGAACTTTAAAGAGGCAGGCATAGACATGATGATTCCATGTAGTAGCGTGATCACGTAGCATATAGTTAAAATATTATGTGCTTAATGGAGTATGTTATTTCTCTGTTTCATTAAACATTTTGTATGTTTTTTTCTACCCCATGGAGAAGGTCTGAGCCTAGATTTTTAAAATGCCTGTTAAATGGTCTTAAGAAAAACTACTAAACAAATCACAGTAACCTAAGTGTAACTTGCTAGATACTGTAAAATCATTGGTGGCTAAAAGAATTATTTTAGGTAATATAAAACCTGCATTACAAAAGCAAGGAATCTATTAACTATTCTTTTGGTACCTGGGTATGGTATTTTCAGGTGCAGCTGCCACTGTCTTAGTATTTTCTGTCCTGTTGTCCCAAAGCATTCTGTATTGCCTCCCTATACTGCTTTGTCTGAGTAGTTATGATAAGTGTGTCCACTTCAGTCTTATTGAGCCTGCCCTCAACACTGAATATGAATAATATTAAAATAGGTTTTTTCAGAGGGACTTAACACCATGCTTCAGGTGGAAACACAATGTGGTGGAAAAAAAAAGAAACAGAATTCTAGTTTAAACTGAGAAGCTGGGTGCTTCTCCAGGTTTTTCATCCCTCATACCTAAATTTCTGAAGTAGTGTTTTAGGTGGGAGTTCCATGTTCATAGCAGGTTGTTTTGCAGGTGTTGCCTTCCAGTCCAGGGCACTGGGGTTTCAGGAATGTGAGAAGCTCTGGGAAATGCCATCAAAGTTCTTATTTCTTTTATTCAGTGCCTCTGTTGGTACTGGCAATGAAATGGACCCCTGTGGGGAAAGAAGGTGGTGAGAAGGATGAGACAGGACTCCTCCTCTGACAAGAAGTGCTTACCTTTTCGACCTCTCTTGTGCATTTATGTCAGCACCTTCCTTCTGTGCAAAGATCTTTAACATTCATTCATTCATTAGGAATTTCTAGTTGCAATACTCCTAAGACTGACAAATTTGTGTAACATTCCTAAAACTGTATAGAATACAATGTAGAATACAAGTCAAACTCTGTTAAGATTCTTAACTATTCAGCCTTGATTTTTGGTTTGATGCCAGCTCTGTAGTCATCCTATACTGTAAACTCAGATCTTGGATGCATTAGCACTGAAGATGGCCCTTCTAGCTTGGAGTGGACTTGCAAAACCTTTGCTTTATTTCCAGCTCTTGGAGCCCCTCCTTATGCCTTGTAACAAAGTTAGGTTCTCTTTTCCATGAAAAATCACCACTGTCATCTCTGTCTCAGTCCCAGTTATTTAAGGAATATTACAAGTGTCACCTTTCAGAGTCAGAACAGGACAGTAAAATTAATTCAGTAATTTCAAACAGTATTATCACACGCTTTTAGGAACTCATGTAAAATTCAAAGGCATCAGAATGTACGAAGTGTTCATTATTTTTGATATTTTTAAAAACCTTGTTCATAGGTTGAAGACTTCAGATATATATTTTTGAACCTTATTCCATCTCTGATATGAAATACACATACTTATTCTTTTAAGGCATGAAGTTCCATTAGAGTTACATGGACTTTATGAAAGCTGGCATAAAAGTATTTGAGAACTGGCAATACCACAATGAATCCCAGTACCACAAATATTGTTGGTCTAAACTGAAAAGTTATAAGCTAGTAAAAAATCAGTCTTACAAGAGAAATGGCATATTTTTAGATCTTATTGGCTTATAATAAAATCCCTTGTATCCATGTAAAGCTTCTTGACACACCTGTGAAATAATTCACAGTGAAAGCTCTGAGTACTGTGGATAGCAAAAAAGAGAAGTTTTAAGATTTTGAGAGAGTACTCCCTTGGCATTAAATATCATGGCTTACTTTTTCCCAGGTGTTCTTGTGCTCTTGTCTCCTGCAGCTACCTATAAACTCCAGTGCCTTAATGCCATCTCAGTTTTCTATTTCTGTTGTAAATCTCTTTTTTCAATAGGAACCTGTAGTGTTCCTTCTTTCTGTTAAACATAATAATAAAGAATATGAACAGAAGGAATGAAAGCGGGAGAGCTGTGACTTGTACCATGTGAAAGCTGCCCTTCTTTCTGAAGGGGATACAAAAGGCGGGGCAACATTTGAAGGACTGGAAGTAGGAAAAAAGTAGGAAGAATCACCAGAGGGAGGATCTCAGAGCTACTTCTGTACATTTAAAATAATGAAATGAAAAATTGTGGAAGAGAAACCAGAGATTGAGATAAATTTTTGGTAAACCCTGTCTCATCTCATTGTAATCTCTGTGTTTCAACTCCAGTATGCCTTAGGTTTCTCTAAATATTTTCAGCATGCTAAGTTTATAAATATGTTACAGTTTTTTGTAGTTGTATTTGTATCAATAGTTTCCTGCTGATTCATGCTGCTCTGAAACAGGCCATCCAGTAGCCCAGTAAACATGGAAGGGAGCAGGCTGGGAAGGATGGAGGTTATGAAGGACTGGGCTTGGAGGTAAACTTCAGCTGCAGTAGGATTGCACCTGGAGCCACCCTCAGAGCTGGTGTGCTGGGATCTGCTGCAGAGCCATCTTCAAGGTAGTTCTTGCAGTACAGGATTTAAGAGGGGAAACAAGTGAGACAGTCACAGGATAAGGGAGATCCTTCGGTGGTAAAATGAATGAACTTGGACTCTTTTCTGTGGACAAAATTTCTCTCGAATTGTCACTTAAGGCATTGGAGTTTGTGTGAATCACAAATGTAATCATATTGAAGTTGAAATTTCCATAATGCCTTAATTTACATGAAAATGTACTTATGCTAAAGTATCTTATACTTTTCTAGATGGTATATCCACATCTTCCAAGAACCACACATACTGCCTTCACAGTGAACTCAGCTGTCAAGGGGAGAATACAGATGCTTCTTTAGAAGAACTCTTCTAATATTTGCTGTGGGTAAAAATTGCTTTGCTGTGAGTAGGGAGAATCAAAGTGGACCGAGTAATTAGTTGGTTTTGCAACCAAGATACATACGTCAGCAGCTGGGTATGTGTTTGGATCTGAACCTGCAGCCTCCTGCAGATTCTTGGCAATATACAGTATGTAGTTTCCATTGGAGGATCTTGTCTTGCACTTGGCAGAAGAGGCTTTAGCTTGATCATAAGTCATTCTCAAAAGCCACTTTTCTCTAAAGAAGAGTTGTTATATTTAAGGATTGAGTTGGAAGGTTTTGTGTTCTTAAAATCTTCTAAAGCTTAGTTTCAAGCATTGAAAGATTGAACAACTATTTTTCAAAATTGTTGACAAAATGCTTAGTTATCATTAATTTGGAGCTATGTAGTAGCCTGGCAACCTCTGAATGTCACCAGCGAAACCAGGTTCTACTACTTTCATAAGTTTTTTGTCCCTATCTGTTCTCCCCTGACATCTTTGGCCTCCATGACTAAAGCATGACCTTTAGTTAATGCCTGCCTGTGAGTCTTGCTTGCAGTTTATCAACAGGACCAAATGATGCTTAGTTCTTCAAATACCTGCCAAAATGCCATCTCTCTGCTTAAGCTCTTTGTCTTTTACTTTCAGGAGGTGCAAGACCTTTCTTCCAAGAACTCATTAAAATTATTTAAGAGTTCTCTCTGTTGTGTGTTTTGGTTTGCAGTAGCCTTTGCTCACACTACTAACAAAGTAGTTTTATGTCTCCACTTGCATTTTTTGCAATTTGCTTTAATAAAGACTGAAAGTGAGCGTAAGAGCAGAGTACGTACAACTGTAAGTAAATCCATTTGGCAAATCCAGGAACAGTCATATGGGACACGTGATAGCTCAGTAAAATGCTCTTTTTTTTTTGCTTTTATTGTTCTCTGTTTCCTCCCCACCTCTTCTAAGGTACAAACAAACAAATAACTTACAAACCCAACTCTTATTTCCTTTGTGTAAACTGGAAGGAAGCTGCATATAAATTTAGATATTCTTTACTATGAGACAAACTGAGTAGCAGTTTGACTGTAACCCTCAAATTGTCTTAGCTAGAGATTATTGTGAGGGTGGGAAGAAGTGTGAATCCAGGCTTGTTTGCCCAGGATTTCAGTAGGTGTTGGAGCTACTGATAGCCAATGGCATATACAGACAGTGGGCCCAGGTACTTTCTGAGAAGTAAGTCTGAGCTAGGGTCTTTGGAAGAAAAAACATTCCTGTGCTTGAGAAAGTAAAGAGGTAATGTATGAATGAGCTAGAAGTTGGTTCACTGTAAGTACTGAACTGAAGACAGTCAGTTTTGGAGAGAAGTTGTAGTTTCACAGACAGGTGATCTCTTCTTATGATATGCTGTTGCCAGTTTTAAAGGGGAGGGGTTTTCCTCGGTCCCTTGCCTTCAGCCTGTCTCCTCCCCTTCCCTCTTCTCACATCTGTGGCCACGTGCTTATGGGTTTGTGATCTCTCTTGGGCTTCACTTGGAGCTCAGCAGACCTTTCTCTGTGTCAACTCAGCAACAGAGTGAAAAACAAATGTAGAAGAAGCCTGTGTAGACTTTCTTCCTTTTCTGTGAACTGAATTGGCTCACAGAGGGATCTGAGATTGTGGTAGACTTTATAACGTAAGCAGTCGGAGCCTGTGGCTGGCTGTGGAAAGACAGAGAGAGAGAAGAGGTGGGAAGTATTCCCACTGTGGTAGTAGTGAGCTGTTAAACCACTAGCCCCATCTTAGGAAACAATTCTGTGACCACTGATTTGCCTTGAAGAATCACCTGCATCACTGTGAGCAGTGTCTCTGAGGATGGTGTTCTTGCAAAACAGTTGGCAAAGTGGGTGTTGCCCAACTAGGAAATCTCTGAATTGAAAAACCTACTCAGAACTGAATTTGAGACATAAGAAACGATAGGTTGTGCCTGCTTGCTCAAAGTCAGCATGGTATTCATGTAGATGCAGGCTGGAATGCCTTTGAAGAAAGGAGCTTCTGTATAATTTTACCTGGGTAGCTGAATTTCATATTTATTAGATGTCTTAATCCTTAAAGTATATAGCACGCATAGTTTGTTTTTTTTTTAGTTTGTTCCCAACCATACTTTTGCTGGCATGAACATCGTGCAAGTCATCAGTGTTTTAACTCAGCATTTCCTGTTTCCCAGTGATGCACCATATAATCACGCAACACCTACCTGATTACATGCAGTACAATTGCATGCTGTTCCTCTCTGTATGCTAAAGTTACATGCTGGTGTGGAGTTGGTGACGTATTTCCAGAAGTCTGTGCATCATCTGATACAATGCACATCCCCATGGTGTCTAAGCAGCTATATTAGTGAGGTCGCTAAATAGTCAAAGTATTTGCTAAGTGTTTTAAGCATTTCCTAAAATGCTCTTCATAGCCTATCAAAAGCAAACTTTGTACTCTGTACATTTAGGAGGGATTTATTGCTATCTGATGTAAACAAGTCACATACATGCTCTTATTTTGTCTTTAAATGCCAAGGTATTTTTTTAAAAAGGGACAGCAGGAGTTTTGGTGGGTTTTTTTGAAAGTGAATTAGGTTGATCAAAATGTTTACTTCTGATTCTTTACTTTTTGTAGACTCCTTACATTTTTGTTGCAAAATACCAAATTAAGTAGATTCAGCAATCAGTACAAGATGGCAATTTTGATAGGACAAAATCAAATAGCTTCAAAGCTCAGTTTTTCTTTCCACAGCTGTGATAGCATTGAATTGCTATATTGTTACTTGAGAGTGAAGTTCTAGTGAATAATGTTGTGTTACAATAAAAGATAAAACAGTAAACAGTCCACAATTTAAGAAAACGTTGATTAAAATTGGTTTATTACTTTAAAATCAAATCCCCAAATTTTAGAACTTTGATAACAGCGTATGTTTATAAATAAAGTTTCACAGAAGAGCAGAAGCTTAGATCTGCTTGTCATACCAAGAATGGAGAATTTTGAAAACTCTGTTGTGAGGCATTATAAAGTATATTGGGGTACTGTGTAATGTTGCAGCTAAAAATCTGCCTGGAAAACTGTTTTTTTGTCTCAGTGATGAAATATTGTTTATTTTCCAAGGGGAAAACAGCATATCCTTACAGTGAAGCGTCTTTCTTGTAGGTGCCACTCTGTTGTAAATTTAACTGACCCTAGGAGTATTGGTCTTTTAAAGCACATAAGAATAGGATTTATGGTTCTGAGTTAATAAAATATGCTGATGCCACTGTAAGCCCTATTTAGATAGACAGCAGTAATCTCTGTTGAGCAGTATGAAACCGTCTGTCTCTAAGTACTGGAAAGCTAATAGTTCACAGCAAGGTTGTACCACATCCGGAGATGAGAAAAATGTGTCTAAAGTCAGAAGAGTTTTAGCTGCATGATTTTATTTTCTTTTGTAATTGTATTTTTCTCCTGTGCCAGTATCATGTCAAGTAAACAAGATACCCAAAGAGCACAGAGGAAAATGTGTTTTTTAAAGCTCATACTCTACCTTACTTTTGTTGGCTTTAGCACGGGAACAAGATTCTTCTGAATCTACAAGGGGAATCTGAAGTATGTGAAATTGGTGTTAAAGATGGGATGTGTTGTTTATTCATAAAGAAAACACGTTCAGTATAATAATGAGATACATTAAGAAGGCTAAGTTAGTATGTTGTCAGACTGTATGTTTTGTACAGTATAAAAATACTGTTTCCAAGTTTTTATCTTTCATGAAAGGAGCTGATAGAATTATGTTTGAAAAGATAACTTTGAATTTGTAATTTTTCTATTGTGTTTGAAATATTTGACATTTAAATACGTGGTTGTATTTACATATATTGCATTTTCATTACAGCTAATCCTCTTGAAAGTTGGTTGGCAGATGCCTTAAGCAGTTCTCTAAAATTGGGACAGATACAGTATTCTGCAACCTTGGAATTTAATTCCAAATAAAGAACATTTTATATTTTTTTTTCCACTTTTAAGATTCCACTTTTAAATTTTTAAACGGAATTGTTGTATGTTAACAAAGGAAATAGACTTTAGTGGAGAAATTATATGAGAAAATTTACTAGTTGTCACCTTATTTTATTATAAAATATTCATAATCAATATTTTATTTGCTGCAAACATAAAGATTACCTCTCTGAGCCACTTAATATATTAAGTTAAGTAGTCTTCGGGAACAAACCATTCTGTGTACATCGTAAGACACACATTTTTACAAAAGGCAACAATTTTCAATATTAAGATTGCTTTATAATTTGAAAGGAGAGCAAAATAAGAAATCATTTCTTTGACAAGTGTTATGTTTGCTATAGACCACAAATACATGTGCTGGGATTTTGATTTTTGTTTTGGGGCTCAGAAACAAATATCCACAGCATTTTTTCACCCTCGTATCTTAGCTTTTCATTTATTCAAATGTTGAAAGATATAGCTAAATATAGCAAAACATTTTGTTCTGTGTCTAACTAACTTAACCCTTAAGTTCACAGGATTCAATAATAGACACTTAAAAAGTATGAAATATAAAAGGAAAAAATAATGATCCTCTGTGGAAATATCCATTGTAAAATTTGATATACAATCTGGACTGCATGGATCTTTTTCTGTTAATGAAAGTTGGATTTTTTTCAAATTCAAGTTCCATTATGTTTGGAAAAGTATCCAAAAATTCTTCTTCTTTTCCAAATAACATACTGTCCACTCCCTCTTGTGATTCATCCTAACAGTGGCTGGATTCATCCATTCAAACATCAGGTTCTTCACTAATGCTCCTGAGCTGGAAGAGCCCCTCCCTGGCTTCCCATATAGAGGGCTCTGCTAGGAGCACTGCGCTAAGTAGAGATTATATCCTTGGTAGATGTTTAAAGTTAGGTAGGATTAATCTGATCTTAGTATTGCATGAAAGCAAGTAAAAATGGTTCCAAACTAAATTATTTGACCAGGAATTTAGTGTCTGATTCTGGGTTTGCTCTTTGTTAATCCCTTTGGTCTTTGCTTTTGCATCTTCTTTTAATCAATATAGTTCTCCTGAGCTACTTGTTTTCCCTGACAAGAGTGTAAAAGGTCCTCCATGCTCACATGACAGCTTTTAAATACTTGTAGACTTATAAACCTTTCACACCTTTTTTCTGGTAAGTTGCTGCTTGGTGGCAGTAATTCACGATTATGAAGTGCCCAGTGGCTGCATTGGGTCATCTCAGTGTTCTTTCCAAAGCTCATCTGCCTTTTGAAAAGAGCAAAATACAGTGGGAGATAATGCCTGGAAGTTGAATTGTCAGATTTTTATGTGCGTAGTTCTCATGTATTGGCAGTTTGTGTTTGGGTATGCTGGGGTCCCATTTCTCACTCTTCATGGCCTTTCTGGAGGGAGGGAGAATTCTCCTGAGTCATGATGGTGTTTTTGAATTGTTCTTGATGAATGTGTGTGTTACTGCCAAAACCTGTGACAAAATATCTGGTCTCAGAATACGTGGTTTGTTTAATACCACCAATATAAAATACAGTAGGTCATGAAGTGATAAATGAGCTCTCAGCTTCCATAGCATCTGTGTTGGGGAGAGCTGTGCTGTGTTTCAGGGAGATAGCAGGAGTCCACCCTCGCCAACAAGGTCTGCAGGGCTTGTTTCCACCTTTTACCAGCCTCTGTCTCTTGAACATCACCTTGTCAGTGTGGTGGAGGGAGCTGAGCGTGCTAGCCCAGTCCCTGGCCTTCCCTTGGTGGCTGAGTGATCCTGGCATCGCTGCTGTGCCGGGGCCGCTCTGCCCGCCCAGGCCACGGCACCGCCGGGAGCAGAGGGCAGCAGATAACGAGCAGGCAACAAAACAGCTTAGGAAAAGAAGACACAGAGTAAATGCTGTGTGCTGCTCATCTTCTAGTTTCATAAACTCATACATAGCATCCAGTGAATTGGGAATAGGATGAAGGTTATCGCAATCTTGACGCAAACTCTTATATGGCTAATCTCTTTCTAAATGGTTATGTTTGTAATCTCAAGCCTCTTTATGTGGCTGAGCCGCACTTTTTTTCTAACTTGACTTTGTTTTATGGGGAAATATTTCATATCAGATTGCTTAAGCTTTGGGTTGTCATGTAAATACCTTCTGTCGAGTATATAATACACATTTTAAAATTTGTCTAAATATTTATGCCCTTGAGGGGATCACTATATCTCTCGACAGACAGTTACAACCCAGCAAGTAAATAAATCGAACTTCTTTTTTTTTAATATCTTCATTGTTTTTGCGAGAAATTGTAACTGTTTGAAAGATGTTTGGATTTTAAAAAATTCTGGAAGATAATTTCATTATTTACTTGAGAAAAACTACCTCCTGTCTTTCAGCAGTGCCTGCAAATGTATGTATGTGCATGAATATATATTTTAAAAAATATTTGTATTTCTTAAAAAAACTAAAGCCCAAAATATGAACTAAATGAATTTATGTGTTTCCACCACATTTTAAGTTATCTTTAGAAATGCTATGAAGGACGTTTTTTGTTATTTTAGATTTGCTTCCAGTATGTGCTTCATGGATTAGTTTTTTTCCTATTTTAGTAATTTTCCTGCCTATATTACATTGGTAAGATGTCTGGTGTTCTGAGTTTTTAAAATGAAATCATTAAAAGTTCAGTGAAATTCAGTGGAGCAAAGTTCGGTAATTTTCACTCATTTCCAGATAATGAGCTGTATTTTTCCTTGTTTGTATGAGAAGGAAAAATTTTAATACCAACATTTAGAATGTGGTTTGTACTCAATAAGAGTTACAATAACTGTGATTGATAGCAAACACAGGATTGCTATAATGTTAAATACATCAGAAACTGTTCACCGTTAAAAGAAGATCCCAGAAATTTAATTCAAGGAAGTACATTTTGGATGCTAGTCTATATAAAACATTGTATTTGCCTTTCTTTTTTGTTTTTTACAATAATAAAATAAATCCAGAGAAAGTAAATCTGTGATTTTAATGTCTTTTGACAAGCACATTAGACTGTAGAAAGAGCATCCAAGTTGGGGCTCGGGGCATATGGTGCTACCTTCTGCTAGCATAGCTCCAGAACAAGTCACTGTGTCTACCAAGGGGTCATATTCAGACTCTCAGGTTCCCTCCTCTGGTCTGGGGGAAAAAAAACGCATCTCCCCTTCACAGGGAAAAATCAGAACACAAACTGCAAACCTCACTGCCCTGGGATACCTTCACTGGGCAGAGAACACACAGATCCTGTGTGATGTTTTGCTGTCAATCAGGTTTTTTGTCAGGACATTCAATAAAGGCCCTGTATTAGCCTATGTAGATATTTATAACTACTTTTTAATTCTGAAAAGACATGTAATGCTACTTTGAAAGAATATATGTTTATATCATGATGTGAAATTGTAGAAGCATTTCAAAGGTATGTACGTATAAAGTATTATTTGACTAGGTGTTTTGTGAATAGGTAGCAACAGCTACACACTTTTCGCATCTTCCTAGATGGTCCTATTTTATTTAGATTCAAAGACTGGTATTTATAATAGATAATCCAAGTGTTGTGTGTCTTGGGAAGTCAACATATGGATGAGGATATGGAAGGCATTAGTTATATGAGATTTGTTGACCAGCTTTTAATTCAGATTGTCATTTTTAACACACGGCGGTGCAGATGGTGAAGTTTTGACTGTCTGTCAGAGCCCAAATACCTTAGGGACAGCTGTTGCTGATAAATCATTTTACATGCTTTAGGTCAAGAGTCGTCAAACCTGTTATAGCACCTGCTTCTACGTATGCAAATCTGTTGTTTTGTCATTTCATTAAACAAGGAAAGTAGTGGTCTCTCTTGGCCGTAAGTAAGCCTGGAACATACCCCGTACGAAATGAAATACAGCAAGAAGACAACTGTGGTTTCTGCAGTACAGCCCTGGGATGCTGCTTCTGTTTGGGGGCTTTGTTTCTGGAAGACTGCCTGCGATTTGGAAGGAGGGTAGAAAGACAAGTACATGTTTGGAGGCAAGAAGTGAAGGGAAGGTGTTTGCTGTCATTGACTGTAGGGTAGTTGTAAAGTTTGACATGCCCAGAAGCCAGCGGGTGCCATGTGGGGCTCCCCTACACTGCATACCTCTGTTTTCATCATCTGGTCAGCCTGCAGCATGATTTCCGGGCACTGGAGCATACAACATGTCTACTTCGGTTTGGAGCTGATTGATCCACAGCACAGAACATGCTTGTGGGATCTTCCCTTGCTATAGAAGAACATAAATGATTGAAATGTTTTCTTAAGAGAGAGAAGTATCATTTGTTTATGTACTTCAATGCCCAGCAAAAAAATTCCTGTCAAATGGCAGGCAGCACACTGCAAGAACTGAGGGTTTGCTGAACAATGTTATGCCTGAGCTTTGGAAACTCTAAGATGTTTATATTTGTTTAATCTATCAGGTATGTAAAGAGAGTTTAAATCACGAGAAGGAAACTTCTTTGTTTATTGCACTTCACAAGTAGGGCTGTGGCATGTAATAGAAATGGCACTTAAGGATTGTTTTTTTAAGCAAACTGACAGAAGATTTTATCCTGTGCTGCCATAGATTGCTGTGGGGGAGAAAGGGAAATAGTAAAATTGATGAAGAAATGTTGCATGCTGTCATTTTAGATTATGTTATTTTGCCATGAATTTGCTGCTAATTTTTTTAAGGATACTGTAAAATTCCACTGTTGCAGAAAGTATCACATTAATGCTGTTGTCTGTTAATTATTTCATTCCATGGCTAGTTTGTCAACAGTATTTTAATCAAGCCACCAGCAAAAATGCTTTTTGAACATTTTGTGGAGAAAAAAGAATACCCCCTCCGACCTTTCAACCTTGTCAGCTGAGTTTTCCCATTCTGACACTAGACATTATTTTTGCAAAGGTTGGAATTTTAACTCTTCAGTGAACCAGATATCATTTTTATTGGGATATTAATTCTGGTAGGTGCTAATCTCATCAAGATTTGCAGACATTTTCCTTCATCGGCCATTCTGATTTGTAGCTTTTTCTTTTCACAGCAGTATTAAATACCAAACCTCTCTGATATGGAAGTTCATTAGAGATATGTCTTTGATGGCAGCCCTTTCAGGGCTTCAGTTTCAAATACCTTGATGTAAAGCTTAAGAAGCCATTGTGTTGTAAGCCCTCCTTGATGTGTCTTATTTAGATCTGCATAGTAAATCAAGGAAAGTAAATAACAAGGCAGCAGATGGAAGCATGGAGATAAGGCCAGTGAACAATTGTATTTGTATTTTGTTATGATGTTGACAGGAGCTAAAATTCACTAATCTAGTTCAACTGATCTGCATTTCAAAGAAATCTCATTTAGCAGCAACTTGAAGGTTTGTATTTTAAAGTTCTTTTATTGCAGCTTTTATTGCATTCTTTGCTAATTTATCTGGTCAAGATTTAGCCTTGCTTACTTAAAGCAGCAAGCATGTTACAAGGAGTCTTAAATACTACGAAAGCATTAATGTCTAGACTATGAACTGAAGGTAATTACATATCCAGCAGTGAATAGGCTACATTGAGGAAATACTGTTGTCCAAATGGAATTGGAAGAGAAATGCAGATAAGGTATTTTCCTCCATTTTCTCTAAGTTTTTTTTTTTTTTATTAGTTTTTAATTGTGTGGAAAATTAGATTATTATATAAGCAAATGCAAAATTATTAAATATAAACCCCAGAATTTCTTGAACTGTGAGTTCCATCATACCGTACTTTGCTGCTCTGTTTACAAACTGATGGTTCATATTAAGGTTTAATTTAATGATTGGTCTTCCGGCATCTATTAAACAAAACTATTAAAAAGTGGGAAATAATTTAATAGGATGGTGAACCACAATTATTTTATATGTGCTCTAAATGATGTAGATGATATATATGTAAGTTAGGTACTTCATATTAGATACAGTGCAACCATGTCATGTGGAAAAAAATGTGATAAATACATTGTAAGAATCAAATATCTTTGAAATGAAAAGGGATACAAAAAACAATTTAGGGTTTCCTTTTGGAAATTTTAAAAAGTTGTTCAATCTTAAGGCCAAAAAAATAGACTTTGATTTAGTTTTCAGTTTATAATATAAATACTAAAGATGGACTGTTTAGGGTGTTCCTACCTACGTACAGATGTAATGATAATAAAGCAGAGCATGCTGGGCTGGTGTACATACACTCTAATAAATGGGCCCCAGTTCTCTAAGACATGTAAATTAAACCCAGCAGCTGCTAAGTGTTAATGCTACAGTCCTTGCTGCCATTCTGCAGCCTGTCCTTGTCACAGGGCCTACACCTGTGCTCCGAGGACTGCACCTCCATCTAATTTGCAGTGTGGGTCTTTGCACTTCTTTTTAATGTGTCTTTGTAGGCTTGAGAAGAGTGGAGGGGGAGGCAGCTGGGGATCAGGGTCCTTGCTAGGCTGCAGTGATATCTGATAGCTTTTGACTGTGGACTCCATAGGCTAATCAGATCATGGGGTGCAAATGCTTCTTTAGTTATAGGAGTAGCTTAAGCATCTTTTGGTTCCTTTTCCTCATTGCTATATCTCTAAAAATGTTCATACAGTGTTTTGTGGGTCTGGTGGACTCCATGAGTTTGAAAGCAGCTTTTATGTAGCCAGTTTACTTTGAATCTAGAATAGTTTCTCAGTGTGGCTGATCATATGGCTCCATGCATGCTTTCCTTGGCACAGCTCAGTGGCCGGTCCTGGGAAGGCTGAGGTGGTACTGGTCTTGCCTCTGCCACTGGAAGTTCATCAGTCTACACTCCAAAACACACAGGCTGAGCTTCCACAGTTGAGTGAGCCATGCCACATCCCAATTGTGTGATCTCACCTTATCCATATTATGTCTCCTCACTCCTCTCTTGCTCTAGCAAGGATGACTGTGTTTTGGTCAAAAGTTGTTCATTTGTTTTGCAGGATGGTTTTGAAGTCAGCATGAGGGAGGAGTGAGAGTCTGCAGGTGGAGCTGAAGGAGGTTAGAGAAGTTAGGGCTGCTTTGGCTCCAGATTTGAGTGGGTTAAGTCACTGTGCTGCTGCATTCTCTGGAAATTCTACCTTTACCTGCAAACCACTGTACTCTCTGTATGTGTGAAATGAAGCAGACAGTACAAATAGCAGTTATTCAAAAAAGTGATTAGCACTGTTTTGTGGGAGAAATCTATACCAGTCAATAAAATGATGACAATAAAATAAATCTAACTCTCCTAGAAAACTCCAGTGTAAATGAACATTTATTTACATCCCAATCTGCCAAAGTTCTGAAGTAAATTTTTGAATTTAAAGATATCCCAATTTATCCTATTTACAGCACCCAGAAGCAAATAGGTCCACGAGATCAAGCACAGACATCTTCAGATTTTTAGTTGCACTCTACCTTTTTCTGCAAAAAAATGTAAATCATCCCCTCAAATAAATATATGCTCCTGTTGTCTGGCCTGCCAGGGTCTCCAGAGTTTCATCATCCCTAATCTGTTTTTAAAACCTCATGCCCTTGTATCTTTGGCTTCAGCATCACTGACTCTGGCTCTGTCCTGCCTAAGCTCATCCCGTGTTCCGGCGTTGCCTAAGGTGACAAGGAGGGATCCAGGCTGTCACTGAATGCTCGCCTCTTGTCTTCCTCCTGGCTCCAGGCACGGGGTGTGTTCCTCACAGAGCTGCATAGAGGGACAGTGTTTTCAGCGAAAGGGATAGTAGGAGAGAAAATAAAGAGAAAAAGGAGAAATAAAGGGAAAAAAGCCAAGTGGAATTTTATGGATTTTTTCACATCTCTCGCTCTGCAGAAACCTTTTACACCCCTGCCAGTAATACAGGAGTGCTGCAGTCCCATAACAGCACTGGACATGATTGAGAATCATGTCCCAGGTGATAGGGATTCAAACTAGTTAGCAATGAGGTGGATTAAAAAGCAAACTTGAATTCCTGCTACCATCACACTGGTGTTGGTGTTGAATGCCTGATGGGCTGAACTGCCTATGATGCTCCTTGTCTGGAATCACACTGAACTGCTCAACTTTCATTTCTTCAGCTTCTGTTGCATGTCCCTGTGCTGAATGACAGCCTGGTGTTAGAAAGAGAAGGACAGATAGAGCTGGAAGGAATATGGGGGAAAGGAGGTGACACTTTTCCCACTGGTGATGACTGGAGTAAGATATTCCAAGATGTATTTGCCACAAAAAGTACTATACAAATTTACCACTATCTACGGAACCTTCCCAGGCTTGGATTTTAGTTTAACAACAGTTTACCAAGTATTGCATGTGTTTGTCCCAAATCCAGCATTATATCTTGGCTGGTGGATTGCCTGGTGGAGCTGGTCAGCCTGTGTCTTCCCTCATCCGTCTCGTATGTATCATTCCCTTTGGGATGGTGGACATGTAGCCATGTAAGGAATTATTTAGCCATTAGTCTTTCTTTTGTTTTCATGCCATTCTATCCTCTTGCAATTCAGTTTAAGGTTGTATTTCTGGTCAATATATTTTAAATAAGTATTGACTAAATCTGCAAGAGAAATAAGGAATATTACTCTGAATCTTAATGGTAATCCAGATCCAGATTTGAAGAATTTAGTATGCAGCTGATGAGAGGAATAGATTTTAAAGTACTAAAAATTTTAGCATGTCTTCTCAGGTCCTGCAGGAGATCTATATAATAACATAAGGAAGATTTTTGATTATCTTCATGGCACTGATGCATAGTAGAAAGACCCTTATACATGTAGATAGATAATCTGTTCTTTCTTTTTTTTTTTATTACGTAGAAGAGGGGAAGTACTGCCAACTCAATGTTTTCTGAAGCATTGTTGTTTTATA
>VXBU01009762.1:62830-83831 GCA_013400315.1 Bombycilla garrulus | reverse complement strand
ATATATATATATATATATATATATATATATTTGTCACTGTTTTAATGCATTTTTCTTAAAAATATTTTTGGCATTTGTTAGCAAAGCAGTAATTATTCTTGTGAGTTTATGTTTTTTGAGTAAGATTTCTGGAAAAAGGCTTTTAGATAAACATGGTTCTAAAGACACTGGATTGTAATACTACATTAGGCAGTCTATACAATTAGAAATGAGAGTAAATATTTTTCAATCTTAAACAAAACCAAAATCAAAACTCCAAGACAGTCCTTAATTTTATATACTATAATATCAGGCCACATTCTACTCTAATTTTTCACTTAGTTACACCAAATAGACTATAGGTATTGAAAGTAAAATTAATAGGATGCTTATCTACAAAAATGGAATTTTGTATCATATTAATCCCAAAAGAGGTAAGAAACTTCCTTGTATAGTCCTCAAATACTTTTTTCTCTAATGCATTTCTCTTTAGCAAACTCTAAAAACACGCAACAGTCAAGAGATAAAGTATTTTACCAGCGCTTATTTGGGATTGCTTTGTAATGCAGCTGTATATTTATGAATTGCCAAAAAAGTCCTGTAACTGTTATGCTAAGAAGATCACGTTATGATGTATAGCTTTTACTTTGTGTCTTAGGCAATTTATGAGAATGGTGTGAGTTTGCACACACCAAAAGCTACGTAAAAGTGTAGCTTTTATTATCCCAAATTGTGTACTCTGAAATATATTTGTGTCTTTAAAATTACAGATTACTTGTATCACTGTGCTGTTCCAGAAATTTTAAAAAAGTCTTAATCTAAGAAATTCTTCATGTAAAACCTATGTAATGTATCTTTGATATAAGTGGATTTCTACCAGGTATAATTGAATTAAGGAATATATGGAATAAATTTTTAAAGCAGACAGGAATACTTATTTAACCATCAAGTGAAATTATATAACACATAGTTGAAAAGAAAACATTCTTAGTTTACATGATGTTTTGGGGTTGATGTTGATTTTTAATGCTTGCAAGTGATATAATTGCGTACCAACTTTTGCCCCTTTATGTGCACTTGTTTGAGAGAGTCAAGATGATATTCATGGGAAGATTTTGTACACTGGTTGGTGGTAACTTGAAGCCACATGTGGAAAGAGTAAAAATCAACACTTTTATTTGACAACCAGGAGGTAGCCACCTGTTCTCATGTGGGTTTTTTCCTCTGTGTTAAAGTAGTGGTGGTGATAATTCTGAATTGTTATTGCTGGTATCAAATTGTTTTCAATAGGTTTATGCTGCAATAGTATTTTACCTTGTGTAGTATACCTGGAACCCATGTCTCTAAATTTTGCCGTGGGTCAAGAAGCTTGTCTTTGCTCATATATCAGTGCTTAAACATTTGATTCTTGTTTGGTACAGCTTGCTCTTACTTATAGTTACTATCAAAGTGATGTGAAGGATATCAAACCTTGAATACCTTTTGAGCTGTGTGGTTATATTCCTACCCCTAATGTTCTAAACAGAAAAGCTGGACAAATAATAGAAGAGAGAGGTAGCCTAAAATGTTTCTATAGGCCAGTGCAGTGGTACATGAATCTTTGATCATTAGCACGCTGTATGGTGAATTTCGTTTCCTCCTCAGTGATGCCATTTAAGCTGCAGAAGCAAATAGAACAGCAAACATTTAGCAGGCTCTTTTTCAGAGGGGGGAATAGATTGAACAGTAAACATGCTTTGATCCAATATTTTAAACTGACCAAAAAAAGTGTCTGTTATACAAATTCCTCACTGTAGGGTCTAAAAACAGTGTTAATGAATAGATATATATGTAGATATACTGGAAAATGTCTAGTTTTTGGGTGATATTTGAGGGTATTAATTCATGCATCTTGCAGAAGGGATTTTTGTTGCATACTGATGTCTGAACAAAGTTATTTCTGTCCTGCTATGTTTTTTTGTGCTAGTACAGGCTGCTTCTTCATATAACGTGCCAATGCACAGCTCTACATATAGGGATACTTGGTTCACAGACACAAAGATCTGTATCTAGTAAGACAGCAGAAAGGGCTGGTTATATTCCTTTGGTACACCTGGTAGGTGTGGACAGAATTAATTAACATAGTTTTTGCTCAAAAGTGTGACATGCTGGTCCATGACAGCAAAAAGTGTTTGTTCCTGATGACAGTCATTCACTTTCTGCTGGTTCAGAAGGCTTCCCTGAAGGAATTTTAATTGATCTGCACTTACCCAAAATAAATCAGAAACACTGCTGTATCCTAGAGATTAAAGCAAAAGAGAAGATATTGGAATACAGAGTATGTGATTTTTAAGATTTACTTTGAGATGAAACTTGGGAAGTGGAGATGCTGACCTGCATTTATGTAAGTGTTGAACTGAGTGGGAACATATGGATGAATTTAGACTCAAACCCATGAGACCAGCGAACAACCTGAGAAGCAGAACCTTGCTTTGTAGCCCTCTGCCCTGGCTGCTTTGGGGCAGTGGACTGGGGAGAAGAAGGCTACTGCTGCTTTACAGTAAGACTTTGCTACCTCATTTGATTTTATTTTTTTTTCAGTCGTGATGGTGTTTTGGAAAAATCAATTAAATTTATTAAGCATACAGTAAAGTGCAGAGAACCATGGGATTTCACTTTGGTGCTCAAAAGGATCTAGCCTGTACTTCAAATGCAACTAAGACTAGACTCCCTGTGTACCTAATGCAGTAATTCTCATTACTGTGAGTGGTGGATAGATCAGTGTAAAATGGATGAAATTTGTTGAATTAGCACTAACATAAGTGAATATACAAGGAGATAGGACTGGTCATCCTGGTTCTGACCAATGGTTCACTTAGGTTGTCATTTATTTCCAGTGGTGGCTGTTTTCAGAAGATACCTGCGTCTTCCTCTTGACTTATGAAACCTCTTTGCATAAGCAGCATCCTTGGGAAGAAGTTCACGGTTCTGTCATACAATTTGTGGAGAAGAAACTCCCATTTTTATTTTGAACTTGGCTTTTATTCGGTAGTTCTTGAGTTCAAAGGCTAGGAAACATACAATGTTCAGTCTTTCCATCCTCTGTGCAGTCTTTCCATCTTATTCAGACTTTTGTTGTTTCCTATCATGCCCTTCCTTAAGTCAGCTTTTTTCCAGTTTGGATATTGGTGGCATACTGAATTCTTCTTCATATATGGAAACAGTTTTTTAGTCTTTGATCATGTATGTTTTCTTCTCTGAACCTTTGTTCTGTTGTTTTATGTTCTGTGCTGGACAAGAAAGTGGAACACGCTTTCCAACACAGGGATTAATACAGTGGCAACTGACAGGTTACACTTGGTCCTTTATTCCTTTCTAAATAATTGTTAACATTTAATTTATAGATTTGACTCCGATGGAATGGTGAGTCTTAAATTTTCATGAGGAAATTTCAATGAGACCTGTTTATCATAAACCCCAGGTCTCACTTTCTGAGCAGTAAGATGTAGTGCAATGGAGATATGTTTTGTTTAACAGAAAATTCAAATTAGAATTTTTTATCAATACTGGCTAGGCAGGATGGTTTATAGTGAACCTGTGCTCAAAAAATTTTGATTTCCTGCTTGATCCCAGCCAAAAGTATTTACAGTGTCTTTGTGGTACAAAATAAATAATCAATAATGTGAAATCATCTTTTAACTTGTACACTTGCTTTTTCAAAGAAATACAGTCTTGTTATGATGAATCTCAGAAGTGAAGCAGGTGACTACTTTAGGAATAATGACCACATACAAAGTGTCTCATGCAAAGAAAGAAGGGTGTGAAATGTGTGGGACTTTTTCCTAGGTGTGCACTACATAAGGATGACACCAAAGTGTGTTTTAGAGGTGGCTGTAATACCTTGCAATAAAACACAATATGCAGGCATGCACTTACTGTGTTCCTTTCCCTTTTTACCCTTAGATAACTGCAAGTGAAGTTAAGGACCTTTTGTCCTTATCTGCCATAGACGTGACGGACACTTTTGGAAGGGGGACCAGTTTGAGCAAAAAGGAAAAGACCTTCCCACAGCATAGCAAAGTGACAAAGTGACTCTGAAGAAATGTAAGTGATTTATAACTGAACTGTAGCTATGTTTCTACTGTGGATTTATACACCCTGTGGGAGGAATACAGTACCCCATCACTGAAATGTATTGCTTATACATGTAAAATATGGTTTAGGAAAAAAAAATTGTGGACGATGCAGAAAATACATACTTTTTTGATTTTAGTGTGATGGTAAGCTATGCTACAATAATTTTTTTTTTCCAAATGGCAATTGTTAATGGGAATGAAGTGCTGTAAGAATCAAAAACCTGTTTTTCTGCCATTTTCTACCTATCTAGATATTGGTTAATTTCGATACACAGAAACTAAGCAGCTGTATCTCAGCCATTCTAGATTCTGCTTACCCTCAGGAGAGGAGCAGGCATCTCCAGGGGCCAATCCATCTCATTCTGAAAGCAATGCCTAAGGAATGCAGTATTACTGTCTGAGTAGCTTGTGTTGACTGCTTAGCTTTAGCCTAAATGTTCAGTGAACACTTTAACCTGGCACATCTGTGTAAGATGCAGTGCCAGCTTCTTTTCTCCTCCCCATATTGTCATTGTCCCTCACTCAGCACATGTAGCTGGTCGTAAATTTGGAGAACAGATCAGACTGAAAATAGCCAATTATTTGTTTGGTTTTGTTTTCAGTTGGGTTTGTCCCAGCCTTCTCCCATATGGCTGCCCAAGGGCTTTCACTGATACAAAGGGTGGTGTGAGTGGGAATTTGCAGCCAAAAGTGTGCAGGAGCACATGATGGCATCTGTGCTAGTTTCTGCTGCTTAAATTCTTTGGTGAGCAATAGTTTCAGACCTTACAGATATTTTTAGTGCTTGGCCATTTATAAGAGTTAAAAACTATGGGAGGCACCCTTACTTATTATCTCTTGCAGAACTACTGTTTTGTTGTGCATTTCAAACTGTGATAGTGCCCTTGTAAATTAAAATTCAGGTCTCCAAAACCAGTAAATGGTTATAAGTGGCTAGCAAGTAAGCAGGTATTGTGTTGTGATTTCTAGTGCAGGCATGGCACTGTATAGTTCATATATAAATACATAATTTCTGAAGATGCTAGCCTGATTTTGTATAGCGCCAAACATGACGTGTGGGTTGGGTGATATCGAATGGGTAGTGGTTGGACTAATTCAGGCACAAGATCCTTGTCTCCTGAGCAGTGAAATACTAAGTAACATTTCATTCTGGCAGTAAATACCGGATGGGAGGGTGTAAAGAAGACAGAGCTAGACTTCTGTCATTCACACCTGGTGACAGGATGACAGGCGGTGGGTACAAGCTGCATACAAATTATTAAATTATGTTTCCATTGAGGCATAGTATAAGAAACTTCCTCATCTTGAAGATGGTCAAACACTGGAGAGGCTTGCCTAAAGAGATTGTAGAATCCCCATCCATGGAGATGCCCAAATCCCAAATGTACAAGTAGCCTGCTGCATCTGACCCTGCTTGATCAGGGGTTTAGATTCAATGAGCTTCTGAGGTCCCTTATTATCTCAGCTATTCTAGGATTTTGGGGATATTTATAGGTGAGAAAAATCAGAAATATTGTGTTATTTTATTTTATGACAATTTTTTTAAAATTCTATTTTGAAGTATTTAGTTATTCAGTTTAGTATTTTACTTAAATTTTGGCAAAAATGAGACATAGCAAATTTGCAAGCTTTCTAAAATGTGTTAAATTATATTTAAAGACTTTTGATTGAAACTATGAAAATCACATCGAAGTCTGTGAAATTATCTTTTAGCTTTGAATTAGCACCAGGTTTCACATGATGTGAACAGTCACATGATGGGGATTTTAAGTGCTTAAAAATAGCATGTTTTTCACTTGATCCATGGCAGGAAAGATAGATTTTTAGTATCATTTTGTGCTTGGAAGAAAAAAAAAAAAAAAGACATTACTAGGAAAAAAGTCTTGCAGGTGAGCTCCATTAATCCACTATAGAAATACCTGTCTTCCTGAAGTTGTTTTATAGATCAGTGAGACCTAAAAAGTGACTTAAGAATTTAATTATAAGTTCTGTTTTCAGTTACTTGCAAATGACCTTTCTGGGACAGTCCATAGTTAAAGAGCATGCCAGTGTAAACATACAAAAACTGGGCAATTGTAGGGTGAGACTTCACAGCATAGCCTTCTATCTTCTGTGCATGTGTGATTGAGGGGCTTCCTTGTCTTTTGAGATACTTAGGAGCAAAAGACACTCTCTTCAAATGTCAGCTTTCTTGAATTTTAACTTTGATTAATTTGGCAGACATTTTCTGCCCACGGTTTTGCTATAGCCTCAGTGTCTTTGCAAAAGTTTATGTGAGATGGGTGTATCATTCATGAAAATGGAAAAAAAAAAAAAGTCTAAAAAAAGGTCCACGACCTCTTCTTTGCTTTTGAGTGGGGACTTGGAACTTGAAAAGGAAGCTTTAATGGATTATAAGATGTGTCTTTTGCCATGGCTCTGAATGTCTGTCCTTATTGCGTTGAATTATTAGCTTTTGAAATTGCTGCTTACTCATACACAGAAGAGGCATATTACTTTGTCAGCATATTCTGAAAATATTCCCTGTATATTCTTAATCTTCTAGAAATGACTGAGTCTGTCCTGGCTTGGAGATCAAACGCTGTATGACATTTCAAATTTACAGATCCCCTGCTATTTTCGCAAAAGAGTCTTGTTTTTTTTAGTTTTTCTGGGACAGTGTGTTTTGATTCTTACCCTTGTTGGTAATTCTGGTTTTCTGCATTTTATGCTTAATTTTCCCAAATGCTGTTTGAGAAGGGTGTCAAGAATGGGATTAATTTCCCATGATGTTAGCCATCTAAAACTATAGGTGGTATAAATCTGAGCTGGTCACCATAGGCTTCTTTAGTCAGTGAAGAGAAATGGAGACTTCCAGGGGAGGATTCCCATAGCCTCTTTTTATTTCTGTATTTGGATGAGACAATTCCTTCTTTAGAGATGCCTGTTTCTTGTCACTTGCAATAAAAGCAACCTAAGGTGACTGTCACAAATTTAGACTTTTAACTTTTCTATTAAACATTAAGACAGATAAATTCCATCTCATGTGACATAATTTGAGACTTAAGAGGCAGAAATGCTTTCACTGAAATTCACAAAAATGTCCTGATTTCACACTACAAAACAAAATTGTTGAAAAAATTATTTCTTTATGGTTATGGTAATACGTACAAGCTTGTTAAAAGTATATTTTCCCTGTCTCTTATATACTGTATGTAACCATTAAAACAATGCACTTCAAATGCCATTTTAATATTAACTATGAAGTATCAATAGATTTTGGGCATTTGCTTATATTTGGGTGCTAGATTAAGAAATGTGAATGTTTTAACTCTATGTCATTACTTAATTTCTAGTAAGGTAAAAGGGATCATCTAGTAAAAGGGGCGTATCATGAGATTCATCCTTCATTGTTGCCTTTTAGCTTACAAAGAAGATTGAAAAAGATCTGGTGCTAATGTAGCAAAGACACACTTTTTGAGCAAGAATTTAGGTGGCTTTCCAATTTGAAACAATTTTCTCTACTATCAACTAATACTGATAATGTGTTTTATTAAATAAGATTGTGATGAAATGCTGTTTTCAATTTTTATTGAAGTGCTTTAGATTTCCTTAATAATTTAATCTGTTTATACTGGAGTAATAGCAACTTCATTGGCTAACCCAGGATAGTAACATAACACCTTCAGTCTCACTTTTTATGGGTTAAGGCTGTATGTGGGGAGCACTTTCTTGCCATGGAACAGTTGAATGTCTTTAAAAGGCATTAAAAGTTGTTGTTGGCTCTATTTGCTTTTTAGCTAAAATGTAGGCATATGACAGAAATTGTGGTGCAATTTGTTATCAGATGTCTTTTATGTCCAATTGCCATGTATTTGAATTTTTACCTGGAAGGGCTAGACTTACCTAGACTTACTTCATTCATGTTTTTAACATGACTGTGATGAGGCTATGTTCTTCAAAGATGGTCTCGGTTATACTTGTCCTGTTGTTCAGAAATGCAAGGACTGCTCATGGTGAGCACTGTTTCTATACTTCTGTACTTCCACTCATGGTTGACCCTTATTTGGGTGTATAAAATTTTTCTTTCTGTTATAATTTTGCTTTGAATATTACATTTTGTATTTGAGATGTATCTTTCATTTAGTTTCCATCCTTGCACTGTTCTTTAAAGTGGTACATTTAGTTCAGTATTGCATAGTAGCAGCATGCATATATTATAGTGTAAAACTGCAGAAAATACTGATTCCTGGAATCTATATTTACCTGAGGAAGCAATTTGTTTTTTTTTTTTTTAAAGAGTGCTTGCAAATTGGCCCGAAGAAAGTGCTTAGAGAATGGAGAAAACTTCACGTTAGTAATTTGTAGTTATTTTCTCTTTCTCTGTCTGCTCCTTCTAATATTTGCACAAAATAACATTCACCAGTGTTTGTATCACAGTATCACTAAGTTATGTGTTCTAAACAAGAGCAAAATATTTCCCATAGAAACATGGTTTCATCAGTACTTGCTGGCCAAGATTCTCACTGGTAAATATGCAAAGCTTCACCAAGCTGGCAAGCTGTCTCTTTGTAGTTGAAACAAGTTTTATAGGCTTTATTATAAGATTGTGTGACTTTATTTGGATGGGGTTGGTACTATTCCCATCCTTCTGCAACTTTGAGAATGTTTAGTTTTGAATTGAATTTTATGCTTTATCACAAAAAATCCAAAAGATCCTAGTTCTGAGAAAATGGAAAGGGCAGTTCAGCCAAGGTGCCACTAAACAGCGGATGTTTGAGTACTGAAAGACTGTGCCTATTTTTATTGAACTATACATTTTGTGACACTTTGTCCTGACCCTGTTTGAGGGTTAAACTGAGGAGATCCAACAGGCTGAATTTGTCTGGGTTCAGTGAATGCAGTGAATGAATCTGAGTATAGAAACCTGAGGAGTGTCTGTTCAAGAAACACATTAATGACTGCATCAAAGTTAACAGGAAAAGTATTTTTCACAGCATAGGCATCTAAGTCAGCAGGGTTTTTTTAGTAATAGAACATTTCACATGGACTCAATCCCATTCCATGTAGAAAGTGAATCAAGTTCCGATTACACTGTTATTCTGACTCAAAATTTAAAAGCAACCTGAAACTTCAAATAGGGAAAAGAGAAAGATGTTTTGACTGTTGAAGGCATTTTTAGAAAGTATAAATATGTGTTGATAGTTGTTCTAAAACTACCTATGTACTATGCATCTTGCCTCAAGTTGCAGACAAACGAGAGAAAAGGAAAGTTTTTGCTAGCATATTTTCATTTCTTCAGCCCATATAAGATCTCTTTTCTCTAGATGATTTTGGATTAGATTCCTGAATTGGTTGAGAGCATCAATTGGCTGGACCTTATGCCATTCTGACTGTCATTCATTTTCTACTTTGTGAGAGGAAAAGCTTTAATTCTTCGATTTGAGAGATCTTTCCTGTGGCTTAAGTGAGTGAAAGCTGGTTGATGGGCTAAATAAGGATGCCAGCTAAGCAGATACCTTTTGCTAAAATGGTGCTTTTTTTTAGAGTCTGGTATCCTGCATACAGTTACAGTTCCCTGACATTGAGTTGTTCAGGAACTGGAAGTGGTGTGAAACATACATTTTTAATGAAAGAGAATATTCGTCACATAAGATCAGTAAATGTTTATAAAGAATTAGTCTATTGGCAAACAGCTGCCAATAGACGTTGTTACGCTTCAGAGGTAGAGGCATTTGGATGGTAATGAAGGGATTCTTGTATACAGCTAACAAAGCATGGTGAGGTCCTTTGGGGCATAAGTCATAACATGTAATAATATTAATAATACACTGCATTTCATCTGAGGATTTCAAAGAACTTTGCAGGAAACATCAATGAATTAAGTATCACCTTAATCCCCTGTGGAGCTAAGACTTGGGTGGGTTGAATGCAGAAATACCATTTCATTTTTATGATAAGTTGGTTACTGTACCTTTGCTGCATGCAGGTAATTCAGGAAATAGCCGTATTTTCCACATGGAGATCATGAGGCATAGAGAAACAGATTGACTTGGTCTGGGCAAACAGTAACTCCAGCAGAAGCATTCCAACACCACAATCATCCCAAACAGCCAGGCTGTTTGCAGCGATAGTTGGCTCAGGCTGCTGGATCTCTGCTGGTGTACAGCCTGAAGCTCTGTGTAATACAACAGAAGATAACACTGTGCAAACAGTGCAGTTGGAATCTGGCCATTTAGCGTAACAATTTCATGAGTTCTGATATGCTGATGCATGTATATGTCAGAAAAGCAGCATATTTTTATGTGTTAAGACCATCGGTAGGAGATACGTTAGACAAAAAACAACTTTTCAAGAGCAAGACACAAACACTCTAGTTGAAAAGTGTAAGAGCAGAAACCATCTGCTGTGTTGTATGTTTTGATGAAAACATACATGGTGGAAACCAAAGCTAATCAAACAGTTATTCCACAGTGCAATTTAGGGTTTTTAAAATAATCATATTTAGAAAATTGTTTTGGAGAGACAATTGTAAAGGATGCTTTGGGTTTTGCCCCTTCAGCACTGCCACCTGTTTATGGCTGTCTTTGGTGCATCATTCCTAAGGATCATCATTCACCTCTTGTCAGTTCACCTTGTTGAAGGAGATATCAACAGTATCTTAAAAGTGTTCTTTAATATTTTGCTATTCTAAACTTCATATTTTGGGTTGGTGAAATATAAAATTGCTTCTCTCCTTAATCTGTAGCCACAAATGAAAACATGTAGGTTCTCAACTGACACAATTTTGGCGAAAATCATATTTTTAAATAGAAACCAAGTACTAGTTATGCTAATAGAACCTCATTTGTAATTTAAACCGAAGCTGTTAACATTCAATAATGGAGCCATACATCAAGGAGTTTTCTGCAAAAACAGAAAAATACTAATTCTTCATCCTCAGATCTGCAAATCCAGACTGATGGGATTTCAGCCCTTCATCTTTTACTGACAGGCGGCAGCCTCAGTGGAATAAAACTAAAATGTGATCCCCTTTCTCTCCACCTCCTTCCCCTAATTTTACTCTGACAGAGAAAGAATCAGAGTTTTAGCTGGTATCTTAGCCCAGGAGAAAAAAATGGTCTGTCATCAGGTCTTTCAGGGAGAGAGAGCTCTTCAGTGCAGCAGTTAAATGGAGAAAATAATTTTGAAGCCCTACAGCTATATTGCAGTGCTCTTCATTGTCTGCAAATGAGTTGCTCCTGTTCTGGAGTTGGCTTATGAAGCTGAGTTCCTTCATATGGCTGAAAATTCTCAGTTGTCTAAAGAAAGAAAAGATATAAATCTGCCATGGCAAAAGAAATTAGCCATTGAAAACAAAAATAATGTGGTCTTCTACCTAGAACATGAATGATTTCTATCTTAGTATTAATTGGCTTCTGCAGCATCTCTTAGTATTTTAGTTCAAATCAGGACTGCTGTTGAAAGGTGTCAGGATGAGTAGCCTCCCATTGAACCTTCCTGATGATGAAGCTAAACAAGGGCAAGGGTTGAAGAATGGACCAAACCTATGCAGCAGGACAAAGTAAAGTGTCTTGAAACACATGCCACGTGTGTGTGTGCAATGTGTTCAGCTCCAGTTTTGAATGTTCTACTGTGCAAGGCCATTTTTGTTATGCTCTGCTATTTCTTAATGCAGTTGTTTTCTTAGTAATAAAAGACCATGGAGATTCTTTTCATAAATAAATCTGTAAAAAAACTCCACCCTTTCATGTCTCTGAGTAATGTAATATTTCCACTTTTTTATCAGATAGTAGATTAGAGTCTGTAAAGGTCTCTTCTGTAATTAAAATGTGTTCTCATAATCACATGTACTTCTATGACCAGTGGGATATTTTCATTCTGTATGTTTAAAACTCTACTGAAGGAAAAACTGTTTTTACCTTGTTAATTTCTATCGAAACTATCATTTTAAAGATGTTGTTATGAAATTTTAATCTCACCTTTATTTAAATTTCTAAGGCAGACTTTGAACAGATATCCTTAAGAGGAGAACTGGATGAACAATGGAGGGCTGTAATTTTCAGCTTCTGTTTCTGTGGCTATATGATTAAAAAAATCAGCGGTGAAGTTATACATTGTTTATCAATAGTTAGGAAAAAAAAATGGAAGTTGATACTGAAAGCCAAACTTGATAATCTTTTTCATTGTAATCTTCTATAACTTTCTGTATTGTAATAAGTTGTGTGAAGGTGTGTGTGTATATATATATATATATACAAGGGTGTGTACACACACAAAACTGCATGTATATTGTGCTGTATTTAGTATTGCACATAGTGAATAGTATTGCTAATAGCAGCCATTTTGATGAAGTAATTAGTTGGAAAAGGCATTATTTACAGTATGTACTACTCTCCTTGTTGCCTGAAAGATGATGCATTTAGTCTCACTGCTTTGTGCCCGGTTTCTGATTTTGTTGCATTTCTAATGTTTTTCTATCCTAGTCAGTCTTTGTCAGGGAGATTGCTAAATGCTGGTGTCTGTAGGTCTTCATTGGACATTTAAACATGATCTATGAGCTCTTGGCTATCAAAGTCTTTGCTTTTGGCCCAAGAGCCAATATTCTGTTTCTGTGGCACTATGCACTGAGAGAATGGCAAACTGTTCCTGTGCTCTTCAAACTGAGCCAGTAGTTACTTTGGTAGCACGCTGTGAATTAGTAAGATGATGCTTCTGAAGTGCCACAGGTGCCAAAGCTAAAAATCCAAATACTATGTTACTACGCTTATGAAAATCCAGCATATGCTTCCATTGTAGCCTGCTGTTTAACAATTTTAACTTCCACTCATTTTAGCATTATTTTTTAAATTATTGTGATTATGTAAATGAAATTTTTTTGCTTTCTTCATACTCATGGATGGAACTGAGTAACATGGGATGTAAGGAAATAAGCAGTTTGTAAATATATGTAAAAAGATACAAAGGAGAAAAAAAGAAGAGCTGGTAACAATTTAGGGAAACCAGTTTGAGATTAACTGAATAATAGAAAGGCATTAGTTATGAAATACCCATCAACACTCAGTAGTGTTAGACCAGCCACTATAGGATGAGGCAATCAATATATAACACCAACTCATTTCATTGGTAAAATGATAAAAGTACAAAGTAAATAAAAAAATTGGTAAAGTGGACTTGATAATGTTTTGCACAATTTTGTAGTTGCAAACCAGGCTCAGCATAAACACACACTCTTCAAAATCCTTGAGCCATTACCTTATAGAGCTGTAGGGGCAGTCTCAAACAGATTTTCAAGATGTTGGAACATCAGCATAACAGTAAATTTGTTAATGTTGAGCTGCATATTTCAGATGTTTGACTCATTGATCAATACTGCACTTTTATTGACATGGCTTATGATTAATATAAAAATAATTTTAAAAGAATTGCAGATACATATATTCGGTAACCTAGCTTGTCATGCAGAAGTCTGGCAAATGTGTTTTCAAGTGTGGTCTGAAGATGGATATCTTTTTTTACTTCCCATGGACAAATAACCTGACTGACCTGCTATATACTCCTTGTCATGTGAAATTCAAAATTTAAAGAATCAAGTATTTATAATTTTTCTCAATTACTTAAGAGCAACTGTGGCACCAAGTTTCACTTAATACACTACTCCCTCATGTAATCAAAAGTAAATACTTAAAGTGGAACACAGATGATTCCTTTCCTAGTCTGTAGGAAACACTGAAAGTCTGAGCTGGGAAATTCCAGAAAGAGGAGGATTTTTGCCTCTCATGCCTTGTGTCTGTGTGTGATGTCTCTTTACTTTGAAATGTTTTTCCGCTCACCCCAGACCTATCTTAAAGGACTTAGGGAAGAAAGAAACAGAGTGACTTAAGTTCGCCAAACTTAAATTTATCTTATTTAAAAAGATAAATCAGGTTAGAAAATGAATGGGGAAGTGACATCATCCTGAGGAATTAAAGTCCTAAGTAGCGTGTGGTTGTAACGTGTTAGCTGAGTACTTCTTAAATGTGCCTTGCATTCTGGATCTATTCTTAGGACTTACTGTTGGATTCCCACACAGAGATCACATTTGTTGCTGTTGTTGAAGATGTCAATTTTTCAATTTCTTGATGGCTATCATAAGCTAATGGGGAAATATAATGACCTTAGTTTGGGGTTATAATCATATCTTTGTGTAGAGATATGAACAAGATACTGCCAAGGCTTTGGTGACTGTCTTGTGTTTTTATTATTTCTCTTTCAATGAAGTTGAAGCTGGCCAGGTTTAGGATCAAGGGAATCTTTTCCATTACTTGCATTCATTTTCCCAGTGTTGGCAGGGTGCTTTATATCTTCCATGCACAGGCCTTCCATCCGATGGAAGCATTGTCAACAGAAGCATGTGAATAGTACTTGAATAGTTACCTGATTTATGGACAAAACCAGGCAGAATTGTGCCTGAAGAAACAAAAATATTTTTAAAAATTAGACAAAATGTTGGTTTAAAGGTTGTGTCCTTTGAAAGGATTTGAAGCAGTTTAGGTGCTTACGTTGCTCAAGGGACTTTGAGTACTGTGAGGTTTTAAGGAAGGCTAAGTATTCCAGGAAGTTTAAGAGCTTATGGCATCGTAAATATTTAAGATGATTTAAAAGGTTATGTCCTCTTTAGTATTTGAGTTGGATTAAGTGCTTATATTGCCTTAAGGACTTTTTCCCTTTTTTCCCTAAAAGGAACCTGGGAAATTAAATACAAAAAAACCTCCTGTAGATGCCATATTTGGGCTTTTTTGCATTTTTGTTTTCATTTGAGAAATGCAAAATTCTAGGTTTCAAAATCAGCATTAACTTGATCACACTACATATGCATCAAAGATGGACAGACTAATGGAGGGTTTCTAGGAAACCTCTGGATATGAAATTCCGAAGCAGTAGTTTTTAAAATCTTCACAGCCTGTGTGTTTGGAAATGTTTTTTTCTTCTGGTTGTTTAGCATGACCTGGTGAAGATCAAATAGATGATCAGGATAGAATTAGATTGTGGAAATACAAAGAAACAATTTCACCTTAGAAGGTAAAGATCATCTATAATTCAATATGCAAAACATTATGAAGCCATTTAGTTTCACTTTGTGCTTTTGCTGATACTTGACTTCAGTGAAAAGGAGTAACAAATATTATAAGTCTAGGTCTCAGTGGCATCTTTTTTATTTTTTTTAAATCTATGTATTTATATATTTATTCTTGTCTTCTGAGATGCTTTGACTAAATTCTTCACCAGTGTATTTGCATAACATTTGTAAAATTTTCTATTCTTCTACCTTCCTGATAAGTATATTTTCAAATTTTTACTTTGTTAGCCACATACATACACTTCTTATTGCATTAAAAGCAAATAGTCACTATTCATTCAATGTATTCTATGCTGCCTCAATTAAATGGGCATCAAACCATCAGTCCAAACATTTTTTCTCATGGTTATTTCAGCTGTATCTACTCTTGCAGGCTGTCCTGGCACAGCAGGCAGCACCAGCCATCTGGGCCATGGGGAATACGTAAGACACCACCTGGATTACTGCATCCAGCCCTAGGGTCCTAAACACAGGAAAGACATGGGTCTGTCCAGAAGAGGGTCACAAAAATGATCAGAACACCTCTGCTATGAGGAAAGGCTGAGGGAGCTGGGGTTCTTCAGCCTAGAGAAGGAAGGTTCTGGAGAAGCCTTATTGTGGCCTTTCAATTCTGAAAGGGGCCCTGCAATAAAGATGGGAACGGGGTTTTTACCAGGGTCCAGAGTAACAGGAGTAGAAGGTGAGGGTAACCTGAAGCCCTTGTGTCTGGCCATGCTTTCATAAAGGCTGCTTTCAGCTACATGGGTGGGATGAGTGAGATGTCTGTATGCTCCAAGAAAGTTCACAGATAATGTCCCAACAAGTTAAAATATCCTGTTAGTTATGCCAAGAGTACTGAAATATTGGTGGTAGTGCTGGCTCATTCTGTCCTAGCAGTTACGATCAAGAATCACCAACAGCTGGTAGTACAATGTGTTCAAAGGGTGTGAGGTGGTCAGAACTGAGCAGCTGACACCATTCAGGCTGTGTCTGTGGCTCTCTGTTTTGTCTCCCTTAATGCAGAGCTGAGAAGGGACAGGGAGAGACGGGATATGTTTCAAAACATAGATCTAAGCACAGTGCACAAAATGAGCTATTGTTGCTCTGTGATGCCACGCAGTCAGGTGATCATGTGTTTTAAAATGTGTTAGGTGTAATTGTGAGATCAGTTACTTCAGAACTAACTCATGGTTCCTAATAGCTCCTCAAAATGATAAAAATATATTTTCTTGCGTGTACATCTTTAAATGTACTTCCTATTAATTACAGTGTATCCCATGGCGGAAAGACCAGTGTTTTTCTGTCTTTAACTTTCCATCATCTGAAAATTTTTAACAGTACAGTTTCTATATGAATGACATTTCACCATCCAAGTTACAAAAGAAAACACACCAGACCAGGATGGACCCCTGTTGAGCCCCATTCATCATATTTGTCTTTTATTTCTAGTCTATATCAAATTTTTGAACACATTTTGTATTAGCCTTAAAATAGTTTAATTTAGTCTTTGTTTCCTTTGCTATTTTTTATGAGTCATCCGCTTCTTTTATATGTGTCATCCATTGCTTCTTTCCCATTAAAAAACTGGTTTTTCTACCGAAGAAGAAATTTAATTGGTTTGCCAGATTTTGGTCATGACAAAACTGTATTGACAGGTATTTATTTTCTTGTTTTAAAGAAAAAAAAAATAAAGGCTTGTTGGTCTTAGTTTTTTCATAAATATTTCAGAAACTGAAATTAATTGAAAAAATTTATCATTTCTTACCTCCTCTTTTTTGAGCCTTTTATGACAGGGACTGTATTTTTCCCTCCTCATTTTTCTGGAGCTCCATCCATTCTCTAGAGTTCTGAAAAGCTGCTAATGCCACTGAGGGAGTTTCAATTAATTGTCTTAGAGTCCCTTGCATGGTAGTTAAATGTCTTACCTATTGAGGTAATGCAGCTGTTTATGGTAATAAGGGAAAGAGACCTTAGTCACTTGTTTGATTGGAATTATGAATAAATCTCAAAAATGAAGATAACTCAAAGTCTTAAAATCTCACTGATTTGCTTTTGAGTAGATACAGATGACAGATAAGTGAAATTTCAGTGCAGTCAGGCACTGGAAATAATGGAGTTTGGTGTTCTTCTGCTGGCTTCACAGCACAGGCCAACATCTTGTTCTTACCTAACATAAGTAAGCTTGATTAGGCTGAACTCATCTGAGAGCATCTAACTTTTGCAGTATCTCGTCATCTAGTTTCCTTTTTAATTTTTTGTCCCTTTTGTCACTAGTTTTAGTGATTAGATTATATTGACGGCTAAGCAAAATATATGTCTTTGATTCTTCTGCAAATAGCCTGATCAGCTCTTTCTTGAGTTTACCTATTACTAGTAAGGAACGGAAAAAATGCTTTTTTCTAATGATTTATTTTTTAAGTTGCATTTAAATTTCTGTTTTTGCCCTTCTGACTTTATCCCTGTACTGTCATGTTTTTTGCTCTCACCTACTTGTGTTCATGGACCTCTGCTTTCCTGAAGTTGCAGGCCCTTGAAGAACTTATGATGTAGCCTTTTTCCATGTTGACTTGGTTTGCCCTTTTGCTGTAAATGCTACTCCTTGATGGAACTGTGATCTCTCTTGAACTATTTCTTCTTCCCTTCGAGTTACCTTTTACAGGATCCTGGCCACCAATTCATTTATCCTTTTCTGTAATCTTCATTGACTTTGTTCTCATAGTCTCCATTTTTCTTCCCTTTCCTTAGAAATGGGAATTCTCTCATGTTATGGTTTCTTTCAACCAAGGTGCCCTCAATTCTCACATTTCCAGTGAGTTGAAGGTTGAAGTATAATCGAAAACATTTTTTGCTTTGAGTGTTTTCTCAGTTTCTGTACTAAAAATGGTTGCTCACACATATTTGGATAGCCTGTATCTTGCTGTCTCCTTTCCAAAAAGATGACCAGATAGTTAAGGTTCACTGTTATTGCCAAGTTCTGCTGATATTTGCTTGCACTACTTGGTCACAACCCCCCCTATAATTTTATGATTTTTTTCCCTGACAGGAGAAAACTCAGTATGCTATTAAGCAGATAAAGGACCGTGCTAGATGTACAAGCAACCAAATGTCAGCAAATATGTGAATTTATCTTTTTATACTGCATTGGTAAACAGACTGAATTTCAGCTTATGTTTCTTCTGGCCACATATAAAAGAAAAAACCTTTTTGAAAATTAGAGATGGTGCCAGGAACAATTATGAAAGGGATTTAAGAGCTTGAAAATTGTCTTGCAGTGAAATATTTAAGATCAGTCTGTTTACCTTATCAAAAAGATGTTTGAGAAATTACTTAATTACAGCATACCTTCACAGAGAGAAAATATCTAGTGCTCTAGAGAGCTCTTTAATCTAGTACAGAAAAAGCAAGTGTGTCAAGAAACAATTGTTTTAGGTGAAACAGAATTTATTCTTCAATCAGCTCTAAGTGTTTGGGTTCAATAATAAGGTAACTGTCTGAAATTTTATAGTCTGTGATATTATAGGAAGTCAGACTTGATGATCTAATGGTCCTTTCTGACCTTAAACTCTCTCTAATTCATGAATCTTCCTGAACTTCATCAACTCTGCAAACCACATGGCCCTCCTCTTGACAACCTTGACAGCCTGCAGAAGAGGAATACGCTTGGACTGGGAGGGGCTTGTAGGATAAGATAAAAACAAAGCAAGGGAGAGGTAATTCCTTTTGAAATAACTATGGTTTCTTATTCAGAGATCTTAAGGCATTTTCTAAATTGGTGACTGGTTTCTACTTTCTTATTCTAAGTGGAGGGCCCCTTCCAGAAATAATTACTCTCAGTAGTTCATATATTCTTTGGTTTTATTGTTAACTGCCCTCTAGATGAGATATGTTGCTCATTTGGCCAGCTTCTAGTGGACTTTGCTGGCTTTTTCATTTGGGAAAACTTCAGAAAGATGATAACAAGACTTGATATCTGGAATGCAGAGACCAATAGTGAATTCTTTTATCATAGATCATAGTAAAAGTTTGGAGTTCTCCTTTTCTGGTTGTTGTTTTTCACAATACTAAAATGCTAACTCACTTCAATGAGAACTATAGCCACTACCCTTTATCCAGTGTAGTACCAAAGTTGTGGGCAATCCATTGTGTTAATTTTATTTGCTTGTAGGAGCAGACATCACAACAGGGCATTCCTCCTGGATTTTGAAGAAAGAAAATATTCTTGTTAGGAGATTTCAAACACTTGTATCACAAATGTTCTAAAGGAGAAACCATCAAAAACATAGCACTAGCACCCCCCACCCAAGGATTAATATTTTGGCTTTGAAATGTGCCTTAGTCTAAAGTTTTGCATTCAACTCCCCAACTCAAGGGAAGATTTTTTTCAGATTTCTTTTAATCAGTCATGTTTTAGGAAGTGCAAAAGGTAGACAGCATTACACTGATGCTTCCATGCGGATCGACAAGTTTGAAATTTTTGTGTCAAGAGAGGAATGATTGGTATTAGGCAAATTTCTATTAGGTTTGGGGAAACAGTCATGAGGAAGAGATTATCTCATGTTTGCTTCTCACATACCTTTCTGATTCTGATTCTTTCTGATTCTTCCCTCATAAACAATATATGAAAGCACCTCTAGGTGTAAACAATTTCTGCCATTGTGGCATCTTGGTATTTAGAGTGATGTCGGCAATGAGGTGCATTTAGGAAATCAAGAAACAATCTTGTTACATCCTGAAAATGAGACAGCACTGATATTATGCAAATCACTACTTAAGTGCTTTTCTTCGCAACAAATAACTTCATCTTGCCTATTTTAAGATTATTTTAAGGTTATTTTCAACAAGCCATTCAAAATCAGTCAGTTTTGCTCTTGTAAATCCCGATATTTGCTTGCCTTACTGGTAAAAGAATAGCAAGTCTTTGAGATGTTCCACTTCATTTGTTTGAGAAAAGCTTAAAAATATCAAAGGTAAACTAATGATTTCTTTTTAATTTAGTTTTGTTTGTTTGTTTGTTTGTTTGTTTTGGGGTGTTTTTTTTAGCAGATGTTAAAACTCATATCAAAATAGTATGTTTTCACAGAATCATGGAACAGTCCTGAGCTGGAAGGGATCTACCAGAATTATTGAAACCCAACTCCTGGCCCTCCACAGGACATCCCCATGAGTCACACCATGTGCTCAAGAGCATTGTCAAAACGCTTCTTGAACTCTGTCAGAATTGGTGCTGTGAACATTTTCCTGGGATCCTGTTTCAGTGCCCAAAAACCCTTTGGGCGAAGGACCTCGTTCCAGATATCTAACCTAAATACCCCCTGACACAGCTTTGTGATGTTTTATTTATTTTGTTATGCTTTTAAGTGGTTGCTATGATGCCTTTTTTTTTTTTTTTAACTTTACTTGGTAACTTTTTAGAAAGAGCAACTATGTGTCTCACTCAACTGTGTAGCTCTTGTGCCGCCCTCAGGACAGTCTTCTCATTCAGGCTGCAATGAATGTACTTTATGTTTTGTTGCCTTTTACATGGAATGCTTTTAAACCCCCATGAACACTCTTATTATTGTGCTTTTTCCTGTCCTGATGGAAAGATCAACAAAGAGAAACAGTGCCATTGCCCTCTTTAATTCAAAATTAATTGCAATTTCTCCATTGCTAGTTTTGCTTGCATTGGCTTGGTTTACCACGATCTTGAAGGCCACATCATCCTTTAATGCAGCTATGTTTAGCAGTGGCAGTTCTGTAGTCTTCTCTTTGGTGTTTGTATAAGTTGTGTTAACTCTAAATCTTGACCAAGATTCATTACCACAAGACAACGTAAAAAAAACCCACCAAA
>VXBU01009762.1:2355-62740 GCA_013400315.1 Bombycilla garrulus | reverse complement strand
CTTGAGATATTCTGTGATTCTGAGGTGTTCAATAGGGTGTTGCCAGTACTGAAGTAGAACTCTTGGACTCTCTTGTAATTCTGAAATGAAAGTAAGGTATGGGCACCCCTTGGACACCCCTTTTATATTATCTGTAGAACTCAGTGACACCATGTCACACAGTGCACCACTGAATAACCTCCTTGGTGAATCACTCAGTGGGTGACAGCACAGCATGTTCTGCTGCTGGGGAGGTGTATCTTGCAATTACAGAGTGAGCATCTGTCCTGTCACCTGCAGGAACGCGGTGAGAGAGAGGCTGACTGTCACTGACTTGTGTCTTGATTCTGTGCAGGTGTACCAACCAGCAGGAGATGCTACACACACGTTTTGATTCTAATTCTTGGCCCTCACTAAATCTGAAGAAGCTATAAGTCTATTAAATGCCTTCATCTGGTCCATTCTGTCCACATGATCAAGCTAGAAAGTCAAGCTCCTTTTTTTTTTTAAATTTTCTTTATATTTTTTATTTGGTTTGGTTTCGGTTCTTTTTGGCCAGGCAGTGGGATCATCTTCATTTTGAATCAGTTAAGGATTGCATTTGGACTTTGCATTCCTAAGGACTGTTTCACAGCTTGAATCTGGCTGTTTGCAGGTCCTTTATCCTGCTATGAAACAGGATATTTTAGCTAACTTAATGTGTGGGTGTGGGCGACGGATCTTGGACAGGACCTAGGAGTTTAGGTGTGCTTTGGGACTTGGTGTGTAGACAGTTCTCCACTTCAAGTTTGAATTGTAATGAAGTTTACTCTGGAACTGAATAGCTTGCATTCTAAAGCAGGGCCAAACTGCAATCCAAACTAAAATGACTGTTTTGAATTTGGTTGTCTTTGTGGTTGTGTAACGTTTATTTCAGATGTGGAAACTTTTATTTAAGAGCAGTTGGTTATACCTCAGTGTTATCTTTATCTTAAGAATCTCAGATATAGCTGAAGTCAGTAGTAAAAGTCCTATTACAGAGTAAGTCAGTACTCAATGAGTAAGGTTCATCTGCCTTTGGTTCAAAAAGTTGAGTATAGCTGTGCTCAAAACCTAGGCAGTTCTTACTGGAACTACAGATTCATGCAAGATTATCTGAATTGCTATGCTTTTTTTTACCAGATTAACTTCTATTATGAAGGTGTTTGTAGGAACTCTCAATACAGCAGTGTAGGTTAAGAAAAAAAGGGGGAAGTGCAATACAAATTTTCAAGCTTTTGTCTTTCTCTCAGTGTGGTTTGCTGTTTCTAAGTTGTGGTTTGTTTTGTGGTATGTTTTGGTGGGTTATTTTTTTTTCCCTTTTAAAAAGGCTAAAGGATGAAAAACTGTGCTTGGGACGACGCATTCCACATACTCCTTCTTTCTTTCCATAGAAATACAGTTGTCATTGCACTAAAGAAAGAATGGCACTTTTTGGGATTTGACTGTTTGATTTGTATCAGTTGTTTACAAAGTGATAAATGCAATGTATAACTTCTGTGGGGAAATAGTCCTGTAAATTTTACTTTTTCTACAGCTGTTTTCAAAGCTGTGAAAAAAATGGTGCAACACTTCCATAACATTAAATTTGAAAATAATTGCACTTGGCAGTTTTTGTTTGCAGCAATGCACAAAAGGCTGAAGGGTTTTGTACAGTTCAAAGAGCACATTCCACAGTTCTAGCAGTTGTCGGCTGCCTGTAGGGATCATTTGAATTTTCAAGGAAAAAAGCATCAGAGTAATGTCCAGACCATTTGGTTATATAGCCCTCCCTTTTTAAATTTCACCTGTATGAAAAGTTACTGGAAATAAGCCATATACAAATGTGGCCCACCTTAATGTCAGTTAAAAGATCTTGTGTCAAATTTCATTGCTTCTTGTTCTTTCCTATTCATATTTACTAAATTACTCTACCAATGTAGAGGTTATTATGAGAAATTAAAAGCAAGGAAAAGCATTGTTCAAGCACATGGTGATGGTGAGAATAAAAAACAGCAAGGGGAAATCCCTTTACATGTCTGGATCCTGCAGTTATTTGTACGCTTATTGTATTTGCCAAATTGTAAATTGTACAAGACACTCCGTGTTACTTTGCTGCAGGAGAACCCTGGTTACAAAGGTAAACCCTCTTGTCTGGTGTGCCAAATCTGAAAAACTTGCCAGCTCCTACATCATGTTGCAGCTCTGTCACTTTCCAGAAAAGTGTTGTCACTCTGTGTCTGTCTAAAGCTTTTGCTTATCTAACAGGAGGTGATGTGACTATTTTTATGCTACATGCCCTAATAGGATTTTTGGTGAAGTATTCCATGGTCTTTCTCAAATTTCTTTGCTATTGCTAAGGGTTTATTAGTTTTGGCTGTAGATTGTTGCATATCTCCAAAACTCCAAAGTCCTTCTGTTTTGTGTCACGCACAGAGACAATTTTGTTAAGCTAAGAAGCCTTGCACTGAAGCACAGATAGTTTTTGTCCCATCATTTGTGCTGGTTGCATGGTTTGTATTGTTGAAATCTCTCTCTCTCCTTCCTCCTTACAAAGTGCAGTGCCGTGAGCTGAAGTCCATGACCTGATGGGAACTTGGGTAGGGTGAACCTCCTCCGGCTTGCTGCCCATGTACCTCACCTGTAACTGCATAGCTCTTCAAGATCACTTAATTGGTGCCACTTCAGTTATTTTTTTAATAGTTAAAATCCTTAAAATACTTATTTTAGCTTTAAGAAATTAAGCTATATCTTGTATGTAGCTTCTGTAGGATGCAATCTTTCCATTTAGAAAATAAATTTGTTTTGCTTTCTGTACCTTAGGTACACAAAACCTTAGAAATATGTAATGTAAAATAAATCATAAGAAAATCTGTCTGGACTTGCTAAAGTGAGTCACGTTGCCACCATCACAGATTTGTGTGGTGCCTCTGAACTTTGAAGCTCGCCCATTATGCATATTTGCTTGTTCTCTAATCTCATGTTTCCACTTTCTCTCATTTTCCCTCAATGTCTTGTTCCTCCTCAGTTTGTTTTGTGCAGAGCTTACATTCACAGAAATTGTCCTGGGCTGTACCTGCTTCAGCAGTTACTCATTCCTTTCTTCCCTTTACATCTAAACACAGCATTTCTGAGAGAGCAGCTACTCTGTTTCCTTCTTACATAGCTATCACAGATATTCTGCTGCAATCCTTTTTCTCAGCTGCAGTTAGGGTGTTTTAAAAATAAGACTCCAAACCACGTGTTTCTATTAATACTCATCTTGGGTACCCTCTCTAAATTTTGTCCTATTTTATTTTGTGACATTTTCCATTTTATTGTGTTCAGCATCTCTTTGAGGCATCTTTCATTGCTTTTAATTAATGTTAAAGTTTTCATTTAAGAATTTTTATAAAATCTTTCAGTAAATGCTGTATATTGAAGTTGTAGGTTTTTAGAAAAAGAACTGCAAAAACACAAGCAAAAACCTTAATTCTGACTTACTTGTTTTCAAAAGTGACAGTATTGTGATATTGCAACATTGTGATGTTGCATGCTAGTAAAATCTAAGCTTGGATTCACATATATGGAAAATGTATTCATTGAGAACACTTCAGAAATTTAAAACCAGAAAGGTATATATCTGTAATTGGAAGGCTACTTGGTAAGATGCTCATACCAGTGGCCTCACTAGATGTGAATGAAAAACTAATTTCCTATCCTGTATTAGTTTTAAGTGCACAGTCCTAGTATAAGTAATCCAGAAGAATGGTTTGGTGTGTGTATCAATGCTTTATTTAGCTTATTTGCTCTATTTGTTGAGAAAAGTACACTGAATTAAATTCCTGAAGAACTTTCTGCTCGCTGCACTGACTTTGCATGCTGGCTCCCTGATCCAGGGCAATCCATCCAAAGGATATTGGATAGATTTATATTTATACAAAGTATAAAGTTACACTGCTCTTAAAGCTAGAGTCACTTCTCCAGAAAGAGTCCTGTCAGGAATACCCTTCACATATTGTTTCACTGTAAGCACATCTCTTCCTGGGCTTTGTTTTATTTTGGGGTCCAAGTAATGGAGCATGCGAGATCAGCTATGTGAAGAATGAGAATTAATTTCTGTATAGCTGATGAAGTCATTCATGTGCCATAGTTGAATTAATCTCCCCAGTCACCTGAAATGAAAAACACTTGTTCATTAGGCTTATAAAAAAAATCTCCCAGGAAAGTTCAGCCCAGAATTACTGGATGTGCTCAAACAACGTTCTACACTGGACTGTTGATGGCACGATGTGGGACATCTCTGTTTTCTCATGCATTCATGTGATTAAATTGTACATTTTACAGCACTTTTCTTTCTATCAGGGCTGTAGTTTTAAGCTCTAAGTTACTGTTTATGGACAAGTTGTCAACCAATTTGAAATGCACTTGTTTGCAAAGGCTTCTGTCTAATGAGAATAAATGGGGTTGTAAGTTTTAGAGTAAAAAACATTTAGAGGAGTCTTTGGTGGCACAGATGTTAATAGGTGTGATTTTCAGCTGGAGGATTTTTATTGTGGTTATTTTTAGGGTTTTTTAGAAATTATTTTTAATTGATTATGTGGAATGGTTTCTTTATCCTCATTTTCATAACAGTGAAAAAAACTGAGCAAGGCTATGCATACAATGTCAAAATAAGAATTTAAGTAATAAGAGAGAAATGAGCAAAACTGGAAATTATTGCATTGAATAAAAAAATTAGGCCTTATTTTAGTAGCAATTTATTTTTTTTTAAAGTATCATTCATTCTTACAAATTACAAGGATTGAAAAAATACGGCGGAGGAAATCCAGTGTGTTTTGCGTAAATAATTGCTGCGCTCATCCAGCCTTTCAGATTGCATCAGTTCAGTAAAACAAGGACAACTGATTGATCTTAGATCTTCAGATTTGAAAAGGAAATGTTATAATTAGTGGAGGAGGTTATATTACCTGCCTGGTTTACAGAGTCCTGTGGAATGCATAAACAAAAAGTTGCATTAATGATCAGTTTTCAGCACAGTAGGCAAGTAACAATGGGTGGTGCAAAATGGCAACACATGCTGAGAGGGAGCTTGGGCTGCTTCTGTGCATTAAAATTTTTCCTACTGAGTAATGACACGTAGGTGTTTTTTTGTTCTGTTCACATAAACTGTTTATTCAATATATATTGTAATGTCCAAAGAGAAAAAAGAGAAGAAAAAAAAAAAAGAAAAACCAAGAAAAGATTGCGGATGTCTTGGAGAATATTCCCACAAGCATTAGAACACATTTACATAAAGTGATGTTATACCTTCAGTTTGAGTAGGTTTTGTAAGCAGGTTACTTCATCTCCTGAAAAATACTGCAGGAACAGAAAAGGTCCAGCAAAGGTGCTGAAAATGATTGAAGGTATGGAAATTATTTCATATGGGCAGAGATTAAAGAGATTAGTATTATGTGTATATAAAAAAAGAGGTGAGTACTATATAAAATGTTAAATAGTATAGAGGTAAATGGTGTACGAAATGATAAATAGTATAGAGAGCTACTGTTTGAAAATCTGTTTATTTTTTCTAAGAAACCAAGGAGTGGGAAATAGCCAGAAAATAAATAAGTGATTAAAACAGGGATGGAATAAAATCAGTACCTTTAAATGCAGGCTGTGTATGACAAAACTTTTTCTGGCTTTGGGATGTTACTTTTTTGGGGAAAAAACTGACTTACATGGAGTAAATATTGAAAAGAATAGCTATTAATCCACTTAGTTAGATGATTGAAATAATAATAATAAAAATAATTAGAATGTATCTAACATATAATGTTCAAAAGAGAGTGCTACTCTTAAACTCTTTGTGCTTTGTATATTCCAAATTACATTTCTTCCATTTTGCCTGTATCCTTCATTTTTTACCGACAAAAAAAAAATCCATTATAGCAAGAGCACATTTGTTAGAAGTTTTTAATGAGATAACAACATTAATAATAAATTAATTTTTTTTTTGTGAAGTCCAGTCAGTCTGTTGGTTGCTCTAGTTTTGTCTTTGACTGCTTGCAGTACACTGCTCCTGGCTGCAAAATAAGCAGCTGCAAGCTTTTATTAACCCTTCAGAAAATATTAATGATCTTCATAATGATGTTAAAACCCTATACAGACAGGCAAATTCTTTGAATTTTAATACAATTACTAATAAAAAGAAAAGGATTTGTTATTTTAAATAGGAATGCATTTTATTCTTAGCTCTGCACATGATGTACAAACACCTGCTTAGGCAATATTTGGCATTGTATAGCTTTGTATTTATTTTCATATAATTAAAATTACTAAACCCGTAAAATAGTTGAATGATATTGTATATAATCAAAACATGCTTTTAAAATTTCACCGAATCTTGTTTATTTATTTCATGGAGAGAAAAAAGAGTTTTCTAACTTTCTGTCTTCTTAAAATTAATTTCTAACTTCTTTCCATTTTATTGATTCATTATATTCAAGTATTTTTCCTCTAGTAGTTGCTATTCCTTTCTCGTAACTGAATGTCTTTTCTTATACTGGCTTCTTAAATCCTTTTGCATTGCCTTTTGCCATTCTTTCTTTAATCTTTTTCCTTCTGTTTAATTTTTAAATCCTTTGCCCTTTATCTTTTTTTCAGTCTTTTTAGCTGCTCTCTTCTCCTTTCCTCTGCTCTCCTTTGATTCTCTTTTAAACATTACTGCTTCTTAACATTGTGTTCTTTCATAGATTTTTGTTTTTTGTCCTTTTAAAATTTTTCTAAAGTTGTTCTTTAGTACTCCATCACACAAGGAAAAATGAATGCAAATGCTAGTGGAAATAGAAACAAATAAACACAGAAAGCAGGAATGTTCAAGGAAGAGATGAAACATTTCTTTGTTTACTGAAAACAAAAAACCCAATTTACTTTTTACTTTTTAGTGGGCATTGAAACATTTTTACCTGTTTTTTCTCTGATACCACATCCTGTGTTTCACACCAAAAGCAATTATCTTTTCTGTATTTCATTGTAATATACTTCTAGATGTTTTGTTTTTGTTTTTGTTTTGGTTTTTTTTTTTTTTTCAACTTTCTTTATCCTGACATGTGCCTTTCTTGCATAGAAGAATTCACAAGCTCTGTCTTGTGCTTTACAATGCATCTTTGAATCTGGAATTTTTGAATGCATTATTTGGTAAATAGCAGATCTCTCTGTAGTCTTTTACAGACTTTTTTTAAAGTTGATTACATTAGAGAAAATAAAGATTTAATAGTTGAATACAAGCAGTAATTTCAGTCCAGTTAAAAGACCAATGCAGATATACTTCAGAGTAACCAGTAAATATGTAAGGAAGTTATGTACTCTGTAGTTAGTTGTTACTTAATAACTTATGGATTTTTAAGGAGACTTTTCATTTGATGTACATAACAATAGTCTTCCCCAGGTCTATTACAATTTTTTTTAAATGTTTAGTTTTTAATTTACTCTGAATTACCTGTAACATGACTGGAGAATGAAGGCTTTATGCAGAAACATTATGAAAAATATGGGGAAATTAAGTACTGCAGAATATACTATATTGCACTTTAAATATATTTTTGCAATATTCTGCTGTGCAAGTTTTTGTATATATTAGTACAGGCAGGTGGCATTGTCAGGATTAAATAAATTTCTAAATAAAATTATTGTATTGACCCAGGGGAAATTTGCCAAAGAGAAGGTTTAACTACTGTATCTATTTCTCTTCAGTGTCCTAAATTTGTGTGCCTATGAGCCACTCTGTAGATCTGTGAGTACTTGGGCAGTGGAAATGAATTTAAATATTGTTTTAAAAGAAACTTGGATTTTACCAGAAGTTTGTAAAAGCCACTGTGAACAAGAAAGGTTTCAGTGTGTCACAGAAAAGTTTATGCAAATGCATTTGGGAGTTTTCTCTATCTTTAATAAATATTGCCAATCAGAAAATTAAGTATTCCAAAAAGAAGATCATAATTTTCAAATAAAAAGCCAGTCAAAATGGACATGTTTTTGGAAATATTAAACTTCAAATACTATTGCACTGAAAGGGCGGCTGCAAAGCCCATGGTGGGATACTTGCCTGGCTGGGACTGGCATCATAGTGTATGTGCTTTCCCTGCTCACTGCACTGCCTGTAGGACACCATCATCTGACAATGGGGAGTGTTTTGGCACTTCTGAAGTGCTGCCAGAGCAGCAGAGCTGTTGGGGTGTTGTGGTGCAGTGTCTGTGTGCATGGGGCTCTGCTTTTAGCCTCCACAGCGGGGACCTGCAGTGAGTGTCTCCCTGGCAGTGCTGCCCGTGTCCTTGGACACAAAGCTGTCATCCAGGCTAAGTGACATTTGACTCAAATTCACTCGTAGGTGCACTGAACCAAGGGTGACTGGTTTTGATATGGAAGTATTTAAATCCCTGAGACTGTGTTATCCTTGCTGATTTTAAAACATTGTGTGAAATAATGAAAAAGGAAGCAGAGATAATGAAGGTCAACCCATGAAAGTTCTTTTATTTTTTGATTACTTTTGGGTATTTTTCCTGTCTGGGTTGTGACTGCTACAATAATTTTTCCAGTTGTTGTGAACACTACAGAATCTGCAAAGGTGACAGACACTGCAATTGTTGCTTCTTTTTCAATGGAAAATAATGAAAATTTATTTCAGAGGAATAGAGTGTTTCTTGCTGACCTGAATTTTTTATCTTGAGAATGTTCAACTTACCTAAATTATTTGAGAAAGAGTGAAAATCTTTATGAAAATTATGCTCACTAAGCAAGAAAGAATGCTTTTGTTTTCCCTAAATCTGTTATCGATAATATTTTTAAGAAAAGAGGAATTGTGGTGACTGTATGCAAAAAGTTTTTATGAGGAAAATTTCAGTTGCGAATGATTTAAAAAGGAGCCAATACTGCCTGGTGATATGTACTAGCTAGCAGACTGAGACATTCTTCATCGCCAGCATTCAGACACAAGAAAAAGATTGTGTACAGGCAAGAGAGAAGAACCTGCCATTCCACAGCACTAAATGTGTGAGCACACAGAGGTGTCTGCCCCGAGCTGTGTGCGAAGGGGGGCTGCACCACTTTTCTTTGGAGCGTTGGTTCCACCAGCCTGACATAGACAATAGTCAGCACTGCTTATTTTACATTTATAGCCTGATTAACAGAAGCAAATCACCATAAAAACTTAACTGCACAAAAGAGAAAGTCATCACAATCCCTAGCATTTAACTATTTGTCTTCTTTTGGGTTGTGCATCAGAAGTTTTCTTGAAGATGGTTTTTCTGTGTAGTATTCTACCCTATGTGAAGAAAACCTGTCCTAGGTGTTAAGAGAAGGGGTTTCAATAGCAGATGAGAATGGGAACTAAATGTTCACATTTAAACCAATGCTGACCTTTAGTGCCAATGGATAGAGGAAGAAATGGTTCCTGTCAGGTAGGTCCAGAGTCAGATATGGAGGGAGAAGAGCAGGGAGAATGGAGCATTGAGGAAAGGAGTATGCTCTGCTCTGCGTTAGGAAATGTCCCTGTTAATGCGTTTGTATCTAGTACTGCCTGTACTTGAGTAAAAAGTACACTGCTTGCTGAATCAAAATACGTCCAAAACCTGTCGTCCACATATGAAATTGGACACTACATTTCATATTATAAGATGTTGAACAAGGATGGTCTTTTATATAAATTTGCACTATAAACATGCCAGGCATTTATGATGGAAGATCTTAGGTTTTGGAAACTTTTTTGTATTTTTCCATAGAGGCGCAGAACTTGCATTTCATTTCACTGTCTCCATATAAATAATACTGCATAAAGTGACAATTCATTTGCTGCTGCAAATCTTTTAGTGAATTTTCATGTGCTAACATTATTCAAGTTATTTATTAGTACTGATTATTGGTGAGAAAGAAAATGTTTCCTGTCTCTAACCAGCTGAACAGATATATCTTTTTCTGAACTGAGTTGTTTCTCAGTTGAGCAGTTGTCTATTCGGATTTAATGAGTTTATTCTTGTTTCCAGACCTGGAGGTTGATGCGAAATCTTTTTACAGATTTCAAGTACAACAGGTTTTTTTTTTTCCTCCCAGCAGCACTGTAGAACCAACTCTTAGAGAATTTAATTTCCCATTCTGAAACTATTTTTAATTGAAAGAAAACCAAGAGATAGTTATAAATTGTAGGTTTATTGGTGATTTGAGTTCTGTCAGTGGAATCTTATATATGTAAATGCAAGTGTACATGTTTGTGAGCATGTAGTATGCAACTTTAATACCTGCAATATTTCTCACTGTGCTCTAAGGTATTCTGAGAACAGCATAGAATCAAGAATGATATTGTGTTAGAAAAATGAAAAAAAAAATCAGAAAATTTTGGGATGTGCTTGTCTTTGCAACAAAGGCCAAACTTTGCATGGATCCCTTGTAGTTTTATTCTGTTCCACAGAAAAAACTTTACTCAGAATTCTGCATGAAAACTAGTTTTTAAAACGTTTTTCTTTGATCAGATGCTATAATATAAATTGGCTCAAATGATCATACACTACTTTTAAACATAGAAGTTGAGATATATTTTGGCTAGGCATTGACAACATAAATTCAGGACTTACAGACCACCATGACAGAACTAAGTGACTGGGTGAATATTTTACTTTGGTAGTACTCTCTAGTGTTAATTTATTAATATCCTTTTACTGCATTTGATTTTTTCCTCACACTCTTCAATATGGTAAACATATGTAATTCGCTTCTCCACATGACTAGCATTTTTATCTTGTAGCATTAAATCCTGTCATTGCTTTTTCAAAACCACTTAGAAAATATTAAGTAATCATGAGGGTTTTTGCTAATTGCATGGGCTTTAATTTGTCACTTTAAGTGTTCTAATTATTTCTTCGTGAGCTTATCAGCAAACTCTTAAATAGGACCTAACTGCAAATTAGGCCCTTGGGCCAGGTTATTTATTTTGACCCGAACTTCAATTGAATATTATGATTAAAAATAAGTGAAGAATAAATATACTTTAATAATGGTCTTTAAAACTGGAAAAATTAAAATCTAAGCAAAATGTAATGGGAACTATCACATATTATTATAATAATGGAAGTTCTGCCACATCTTCTTGAAGCTATGAATGCTACAGCTGTACAGCAATTTGAATAGTGAAAATAGTCCTTCTCAAGCACTTTTTGAGAAGTTTATGCTAAGTATGGCATATGAAACCATGTGAAACTGATTGACCTTACTTCAAACTTATACTGAAAGACCAAGAACAGTTTGTGTAATGTTGTTTGTTCAGTAAAAGCATTGTAGAGGCGCAGGAGAATGGAAAGCAGTTGTCATGTATTTCTGTTCATAGTGTGGCTTGCAGGTCTTTCTCTCTTCAGCATACCTGGATAAACTTGGATTACCCAGCATCCCACTTTTTTTATTCTTACCAAAAATAATCTCTATAAAATACATTTGTCTGCATCAAAGATTGTTCAGATGGGAAGAGTTTCCAATTTTTAATATCTTCAACATGCTGTAAATATGACAAAAACCATGTGTTATAACCAGTCAAAAATGGATTTAGTAATGATCACTGGCTTCACTAAACATGCCAACAAGACAGACACAAGACAGCATCTGGTTAGTGCCATCTCACTGCAGCCTTGAGCTAAAGGAGTGAAACAGGGATCTGGAAAAAGATTTCCACTGAAGAAATACAGAGTAGGGAATAATTATCTGGGCAGCAGCTCCTTAGAAAAAAGGGTCGTAGGTGTTCCCAACCAAACATGTGAAACTGATGTGATGCAATTTTAAAATTGAAAAATTAAGTATGGTGTAGAAGATATATGAAACTTTCTTTCAACACTGCTCAGATTTAATATGTTCAGTTCTGGGCACTTCAGAAAAGATTGGGATGAACTATATAGATGAGAGTCTGTATAAAAGCAATGGCAATTATAAAAAAATTAGAAAAAATTACAACTTAAAGAAGAGGAGAATGAGAGAGGCAAGATAAATCTTTAAATACATTAGAAAGCTGCTGCAATGTTGTTCACCTTACTCCAGGTGGCTAAAAGCAGAAATGGTGGATCTAAATTACAGTGAAATAGATTAAGATTAGATATTGGGTATACTTTGGAGTAGGAGGATAGCAAAACATTGGAATAGATGCTCCGGTGAGACTGTGAGCCCTTCATAACAGTAAGCCTTTAAGAACTCCCTGGCAAAGGCTGCTGATTCCATTCTGGAATAGAAAAAGTGAACTTTGGGACTTTCTGCAGTCCCTTTTGGCCCCATGGTGCTCAGTAATCATGAAGTGTGGTAAGAACACTTACAAGGTGTTCTTCTGTGCATGGTTTGTCTTAAACCTCTTCTGTGCTTGGTATGTCTTCAACCTTTTAATGTTTCAGCCTGGCTTCTCAATTAGAAGTTCCTCCATAAGAACTAACAAAAGTAGCCCAGTGACATACTTCATCAACCTACTGTGAATCCTTAGGTACTTTAATAAACCAAGTGCCATCTAGGGCAATAACTCCTGGGATAATTTCCATATTGTAGTGTGTGATGAATCAATCACCTTGTGCAAGAACCTGATTCATGAGACAAGACTAAAACTAATTCCCCTGAGCTGGTCTGGAAGGGTGATAGCATTGAGGAGCCTAGCTGTACACTGTGAGTAGCAGAAAATCCAGCTTTTCCTATCATTTGGTCCCAAAGGCAGATGATATAAAAGGAGGCTTTGGGAGGCATTCATAGCTTAAGGAATCACCCCCAGCAATCTTACCTGTACTATCCTCTGGTTATAGCAGTGAATCTAGAGTCAATAATTCGGTTGAGTAGCAAGTGGGACAACTCCAAACTCCAACATGCAGATTCTGGTTTATGCAAATTTCATCATAAAACAAAATAAAATCAGAAGGACCAAAAACAATCTTGCACTGCCTTTATTGTCATGGTTATAGTGATGATTTGTAAATCTATCTTTCCACCAGTGTTATTGCTCCCTCCATATAGTCTTGTGTCCCAGGCTGGATCTTTAACATGATGTCTTTTAATTATCTTATCATTCCAAAACAGAAATCTATCCACGTCTTTCCTTTTCTATCACAAATGACAAGAACATTATCCTTCTTGTCAGTCACATTCAGTGACTCAGGGTTATTTTTTACTCTTACTTTCCTCATGCTTCATGCATCCTGACCAGGATCAGATCCTATATCTTCTTATTTTTGACATTGTTCAGATCCATTTTTTACTTTTATCCTTCTGGTAAATTTCTTATTCAGACCTTCTTGCCTCTGTCCTAACTTTCACACTTTTGTTATTTCTTTTTTTTTTTTTTTTTTTTTTTGTTCATTTGAAAATCAAATGTTGCCTCCCTTAAAGCAAATTGTAGTCACAGAATTCCTTCTTTTAGTCTGCTTGTGTTTTCATATGCTTTCCTGTTTTATATTCTCAGGGCCTCTTGCCTCAAATTTAAGATACACACTTAAACTTAACATGTGTGCTTTCTAAATGTGCTGAGCAGTCCAGCAATAGATTGAGAGGGGGTGGAAAACGTCAGTGGAACCAAATGATGTATAAGTTCTACATAGATTATTTTTGAGAAAGTTTGTTTGTTAGGTCCAAAATCTTAGGAAATTTAGTCTTTTGTGTGTGTTTTTATGTGTAATCAAGTATTATGTCATGGTGTTCATTCCACTTGCACTTGTATGTGCTTTCTTCTACTTCAAGACTTGTCTACATGTTTGACGATAGTTTTTCTCACAGTTATATTTTGTTTTCTATGGCTATGTACCCATGAGAGAACCTCATGAGCTCATCAAAAAAGCCTGTGCTGCATTTGCTTATGCATCCTTTTTATAAGCCCACTTCTGCCTTCTTGCATACATCAATCCAGAGTTTCCACAAACAGAATTTGCTTCTATTCTTTATTTTTCTGTGGCAATACTGTAGTGGTTTGTTATTAGATAATGCATTTATTTAGGCACCAACTATCCTTTAAAGCATCTGAAAAGCATCCTGCAACAGTGAGGCTGAAGTCCACAGAGCTGAAAGAAATTCATTTTGCAAGCTGGTAGCTGCCTTCTCTGTATTCTGAATCCTCATTCTTCCATTCTAGCTTCCATTAAGGCATGAATTTTTCTGTTGAAAGGTAAAATATACAGCCTGCCTGTGAGGCCGCTATTAATTCCACACTATCTCTCTTTTATAGTGCAGCTGGCACCCTACCCTCAGGAGTGCAAGCTCATCACTTCTACCACATGCTTGTTCTCTACCAGTTCAGGCAGCAGGAATCCTAAGTTAGCTATCAAATATTGGTCTTGCCCGTGGCAGCTCAGAGCTTTCGACAATGCCTCTGGGCCAGCTGAAAATAATTTCTAGCACAGTTGGAGTGAAACTGCAGAGGTGTAACAAAGACGAGTCCTGAGGACTGTGATATTCAGTATTCTCTCCAGCAATAAACAAAGATTTGCAAAATCAGTAAAATAAAATAAAAATAGTATGGATTAATGCAGCTTTTGAAAATATTGCATCCCATCCTAAGTGTGAGAAGTAACAAAACTACCCATGGTCATAGATGAAATTATATTTCCGACTTTTCAGACGTGTTATATGGTTCCAACACAGAATTCTCAACTTCACTTATTTTTATTTTAGTAATATTTTTTCTTACATTTGTACATATTCTTATAATAGGAATTTTATATTCTTCATTTGCTTACTGCAAATATGCACGAGGATTTCCAGTCAGGTGTTAAGTTAAAAGACAATTAGCCGTTATCAAGTAGTTTGAGGCATCTCTTTTAAGGCTGAAGCTTCCTAGTAATTATAGATTATTCTGTTATTTGTATGATGATACTTTGCATTTTCTTCAACCATCTGGGGGATACTGCAAAAAAGGCATACTCGGAAGATTTCTTTGTCCTTAAAACATATAATGCTGTCCAAGAGAATGCGTCTATCAATGGTTATATTTGCCTTTACTGCACTTTCCTATCCTTAGGCTAGATAGAAGTACTTAAATGGTTCCTTTACCTTCTCGGAATATTTCTGAATATTTTCAAAACACGGGCTTTTTAACTTTGTAGAGTTTTGTTCAACTGGTGTGTGTCATAGGCAATTCTCCTTCTCCAAATTTTTTAAACTGACTATAACTTGCTCTCTGCTTTTGAAGAATTTTGAAGAGCGGGAAAGCTGCCTTTTCTTTAGTGTTACTCTGCTGCCGTGCAACACTTTAGACTTTCCTGTCATCCTATTACCATAATAATTGGCACTGTTTTCTGTACGTTGTCTAGAGAATTATTCCAAAAAAAAGGGAGAATGTGTCTCTCATTAGGTCCCCAGCTGATGGGTAACTGTATCATGCTGATTGTATTGAATCCAGCAGTGATAGACAATGGCACTATGTTTTTTTATAAGATTATAATATAGGGTTTTGTGGTACAGAAGACTTTTGGTACTGTGGTTGAGTTGAACATCCTCTCCTTTCGTAAAATTTCCATCTTCTCCCCAACTGAGTTGGTGTTTCTGAGGTCCAGAATCTATCCAGACTTGACTTCTATCCCTCACTTTGTTGGATCGTGTTTCTCAGCACAAAATGCCGTACTGTGCACCCAGTGAAGACCTAGCCCTTGCAGCTCATGGCTCTCCTATGCTGCTCCATCATTTTTCTGGGAAAACAGAGACATCTACAGGGTTTGTGGACATTGAGACATTAGTTTTTTCCCTTTTGAACTGTCTGGAGCCAGGGAGATAATGCAGGCGTGGGCTGAAGTGGAAGGGAGAGGACAAAGGTCTGGAGGCAGAGGTGCAAAAGGACTCTGCATGAACGCAGAACAATGCTTGGGACAATTACAGGGCAGCATCAGGCTGGTTTTGCCCTTCTGTGATGTGTAGTGCATAGTCACATAATCTAAATGAATGCATTTCGATACATTTAGGATCAAGATACGTCTGTGTAACTAATATATATCCTATTGCTAACATCTGTCTGGTACAAATGGAAATACAATCTGCTTATTTCATGGAGGTTGTCACATGTTCATGAACTGAGAAGAGCTTTTGGACATTTGCTGATTCTAAATTTGACTGTGGTCAGAGGTTAAATGTTGAGAATTCTATCATGTGTTCGCCCATCTGGTTCTCAGTTATTTTTGTTACAAGGCAATATGTGGCAATAACATATTATTATTGTTTGATAATAGTTTTAAAGTATTTTGTCAAATGGCTATTAAATGTATTTTTCTGTATCTGGAAAGTGTGCTCCCCTCACATGAAGAACTGTCCTTCTCTAAAAATTACAGATTAGGTACATTTTATAAAGTATCCCGCTCTTGACAAAATCCGTGTTTTGTTTCAGTGGCATGCAGTATGCCTTTTGAAGCTCAGGAACTGTTCATCCTCATCCATGTAGCTTAAAATCTACCAGCTGGGTGCTCTTGGATTTCAGTACTGGCAGTTCTTCCTTCTTTTGCCTTAGTCAGTTGGTGGCTGTGATGCTGTGCTCTTGCAACATTCTTCAAAGCAATAAATTTCCTCAGAAGAATTAAGAAGCTGAGTGTCCCAGGCCTCCCTTTTATATATATGAACGTATATTGGAAGGAACTTTTGGTAAATTACTTAAGTTTTAAACACTAAGTATATGCAATTTCATTACCTTGCACTCTCAGTCATGTCAATAAAGATGTCATAGATGTTTGTCTCATCTGAAATTTTTAATAATTTCTGGACTTTTTTCAGTCTTATTTTTAGAAATTACCACTTTTGTCTGTCTTGTTCTTTTTTAAGTATTAATTTTGATGAATTTATATTTTTTAATTAATTTTTACCTGCACACTAGCAAAATCATTGCTGCAGTCATTATTTGTTAGTCTCTTATGCTGACTTTGTCCAGAAACATGAAATGTGCCTTTAGTCATTATTGTTATAAGAAGCATATTGATTAAAAAAAGAAATTCCAGCCAAGAGTCTGTGAAATAGTAAATAGATTTGGATGTTTATATGAAAAAAATTTGGAAATTCCCTACTCAAAACATATTGCATCCAATAAAAAAAGTATCAGCTGGCATCTTTAGAAGATTTTGTCATAAAATATAGTGTTAGAGGCATGTTCAGCAATGAGAAAACCTTTTGAGCTGTTTTGTAACAATGAATATATGGGGAGCTAAGTAAAACTGCTGCGATACAGACTCCCAGTGACATTGCTGGATTAATAACTGTAGACTGAAATTCAGTCCATTCTGAAATTGTATGTTTGAGAGACATTTGTTTGTGTGCTTGAAACTGGAAGGTTTTATTTATTTATTTCAATTTCTTTTATTTTCTGCTTTTCATACGGAAAATAAAAAACACCCTTTGTACTTGAAGCAAAGACCCCAAGTAGCATTCTGATTTTCCTCATTCAAAGTCCCTACTGCATTTATTTTCCTAAAGCTTTTTTCTTTCCTTTCTTTTTTTAATAAACACTTATAAAACTATATTGCTTGAAGTTGCTATCCAGCCAAAATACCTGTGAAATGCCTACCTGCCTTGAGTACCTATGTTCCCTTGCTCCTCTGTTCATTTCTTCCTTGTTTTTTTATTGTAGTGTTATACTTGCCCTTCCTAAAATCTTTCCTATATTTCTAGAAATATATTGTCTTGAAGGATCAGATCAGCTTTGTTTCTTATGCAATTATATGGAGACTCAGTATGAGACAGTGGCTGACTTGTGTGCCAATTTCCATGTGGAATACTGAGACTCTTGCCTGGAAAAATAAGATGCCATCAGGAAGTCACACTCTTTCAGAGTCATGAAATAATCCTGTCAGTCTTGATGCTGTGTGAATTGGCTACTGATAGCTAAAAAAAGTAGGTTTAAACTTTATGTGGTTAAAAAGGAGATCAGATTACAGCAGTGATAAGTGGAGTGTGCGACAGTCTCTGTCTGCCATATAGGTGTAGTTAAAGGTGAATATATGGGCAGATGAGTTAGCACCTTCTGGGGTTGAAGGTTTATAGAGAAATAGCTTTAAAATGTAGGTTAACAGGGGAGGTGTTACAGGGCCAGGCAAGATTTAATCCTGAAAAAGGCATCAGGCAGGGAGAAACTGTTCTGCATTGGAAAACTTTCGATTGCTCTTCCACAAATATTGTCTGATTACCTACAAGCAGCTAAGACCAGACATGGCACCAGTGTTTTCAGGTGGGCATATAATTACATGTGGATGCATGTCCGCAGTGCAGATGGTTTTATAAGATTTTTTTTTTTTCACTGTATTTTTTCTGGAAATAATAAAATCATAGAGTGGCTTCTAACACTATCATCTATAATATTAGTGTGTAATTACCTACCACTATCTATTTTATTCTGTTTTTCAAATCTTAAAATATGACCTTCTAGTAATACCTCAGAAAAGGCATCACAAAAAAAGTCTGTTTAGTCTCAATTTTAAAATTTTTTTCTTTTTAAAAATGTTTTTAGTTAGTTTTTTCTCTATGTATTGATACACTTGGAAATACTTTTTCATCATTAGTCTTTCTCTTTAGCTCTGTTTTCCCCATCAAAAAAGCCACACTGAGTTTTCCATCCTCACTTTTTTTATTCTGTTTGAAGAATACTGTTATTTGGATGAAAAATGATCTGTGCCATCAATCAGTCAGTTTTCCTTTGTCTGTTTTTCTGTCTTCAGTAAACTCAACTACTTTTTTTGTTAATTTTTTAAATTCTTGCAGTGTCTTTTTTGCCATATGTCTACAGATCTCTGATTTGATCAGTCTTCAAGATCCCTTAAAATAGTGATACATAATTTTGCCATAATAGAACTTGTATTCCTTTACTCCTAAGAAGAGCAGCTCTCTTGACAATAGGCCCTACTACCCCCATGTGTATTTTGTGGGCTACCTCTTTGCAAGTCTTCTTTTCCTGTAAAGCTTCAAAAGTAAATTTGAATACTTGCAATTCAATTTGAAGTTTTTTATAGATTATTGCAGTGTCTTTTCTATAGATATTTATGTTCTCTATATAATAATTTTAAATTAAATACCTTGGATTTAAAGAAAATCCCAATCTAAGATACTTAAGCACACATGTATGTTGTGTATTTAAAACTGATTTAAAAATCTCCATACTCTTAGAAGACTATCAAACAAATTGCTATTCTGACATAAGGTTAGATGTCAGTGCATGCAGTGTGCCACGATGAAGTTATGCTGAGAGTGATCAGAAGTGATTAATGTGTCGGGGAAAGCAGACGTTTTTGAATAGTTGTGTAAAGCTGTAAATATTTTGTTTTGTTCTTCACCAGATATTATTTGAAAAGCTGACATCTGTGTTTTTAAAGTGTTTGGTAAGAGCCTAATGGTATGTCATGTCCTGATTAATTGAACCAACTTTGTCAGGATGTGTTGCAGGTATGTTAAGATTAAGACTGGAGATCTAAGCCAAAATTTTAACAGGAGTCATTTCCAGTCAGGTACTGTTTTAAGTTAAGCTGATGAAGCATTACTGCATAAACACATTTTGGTTTGTACCAGATACGAGCTCTTAATGCAAATGAAAAACACATTTTAACATTTGGTGCTAAATACCAGAACATCTCTTTAATTAGCTGAGTTATGAGGTATCTGTGGAAGAGCTGTATTTTTAATAATTCTGCCTTTATTGCGGTGTTTGACAGGTAGGACGTATACTAATGGAGATGCTGGAATATTGCAACAGTGTGTTGATGCAGGGCCACTAAAAATCAGCAATCAGACTGGGAAGCTGGGTGTTTGTGACTGCTGGCCATATTGAACACAAACACAGACAGTGTAAATTCTGATTTTTCATCCTTTCTTCTGCCCTGCCTTTGCCACTTGTTGGAAAGTCTTCTAAAAGTGGCATTGATAGAGTCTTCAGTAGAATAAAATTTGCTGTGCTATACTGTGGGCTGTTCTGAGGTGCACCTATGAGCAGCATTGCTGATGATATGTTGTGATGGCCTAGAAGAGAATAAAACAGAAGTTCATACTATCAAGAGATAATAAGCAGATGGTTTTCTGTGCTGGAAGCTTTAAATACATTGCTTGTTATGTGAAGCTCATTTTCTGTGGTGGGTNCCAGCAGTCTGGTATACTTGAAATCTCTCAATAGTACCTGGAGAGAGATGGGATCCTTCAGCAAGCACTTCAGACGGCTGTAGGGTTCTGTGGCCAATCTCTATAGAAACACCTTTTTCTTAGGCTTTTGTTGCTAAATGTCATTTGGAGATATAAATTGCTCTGAAATGGTTCTAGATACATTTCAGGGGCCTGAAGATGAGAGTGACAGGGAATTCAGTACAAGATTACCAGGGCCGTTAGAGCTGCTTCTAGTCAGATATGATTTTAAATGGGACTGATGATCCTAGTTCATGCTGGCCAATATTTGTGAGTGTACCTGGTCCTTCGAATAGCTTGAAAAGGTTTGGAAAATAGCTTTCATATTGTGATTTCAGTGTTACTTTAGCTATGCTTGGACTATTGCTTGAGAATGATCACTTGGCATTTTTGGCAAACTTGGCCAACAAAACGTTTGTTTTATTTACAGTTTTGAGGCAGGAATTTTCCCTAAAATGTATAGAAATTCTCACTGGCTGTACTTGGAAGACATCAGGACATAACTCCAGGTCCCAGGACACAGAGACCTTGTTGTAGTATTTTTTTCAGATACTGGGTCTTACTTAAATACAAGTATTTCAGACATGTCAACCCATGATTTCTATTCAAATTTTGTATTGATTCCAAAAAAGAGATAGCACATATGTCCATAAATATTCTTCTGAGCAGTACCTTGGCAGTGTTGAACAGTGAACCTAATTGTACTGGAAAAAGAGGCTCTCTATACTGAGAGCCTAAACAAATTTCCAGGTTTTGGTGGCAGTTTAGCCTTTTTTGGGGTTTTGTGCATCATCATTAATATTCTTAGTGCTTAAATGGGCACCAAATCTAATACCTTGTTGAAACTGAACCCTTGTGTCTTATGTATTTTAACCTTTGATAGTACTTGTGCTGCTTATTACATTTACAAAGTAAGGACCAAAGCAAGTGTAATTTAATTACCACTATTTGAGTAGCACTAGCAAGTAATGGAGTGATTCTGGAATCTAACTTTTCAGTGTAATTTATGTAACTTTTGAATTGCTGTCAAAATTTTGACATATTGATAAATAATGTTAGTGTTTATGAACTGTGGATATGTAATTATGGTAAATGGAAGACTTTAGTTCAGCTGTCTTTATTGAAATATGTAAAATGGTAAATAACATTAGGTGAACATCAGAATTCTTTAAAAAAGTTTTGAAATGATAACAGAATTTTTTTCATTTCATGTCAATAAGGGATCTTGGTGTAAGGTCCAGCATCATTCTCTGAGCAGAACTACTTTCCAGGCCATGGCACCATCAACTGCTTTGCCTCCAACACCTTTCTGTTTTTTTTTTTTCGTTCACTACAGTGCTTCAGTATAGTTTATTGCCCTTTTTCCTAACTGCTCTCTATATTATGCAGACTGTATTTCAGTATTTATACAATTTCCTTCTATTTTCATATCCTGCATGCTCATACTGTACAATCAGGAGATAATTGAACTCATGTTGCACCACGTTTTATGTGCATCTTTTTCTAAATGCTTTGTGTGCCTCTTCTGTTGAGGTAAGTCTCAATTTTCTTCCTCCCTAATGACTACATTGAGGATTTGCTAAGAGTGCAGTGACAATGCATGTGAAAGAGCTCTCAGTAACTGACTGATGACACTTTAGCAGCTAATTGCTCATATAATTTTACTTCATGAAATGGTTCATACACCTGTTTTGCTTAGTACATAACTTTGGAAATCTACATGGTGAGTGAAGCCTTGCCAAAATGTATGAGACATATTTCAAACCCCACAAACATAATTGGAATTTCTAAGGGTCTGCTCTGAATTATTCCTTTCTCTCCCACTGAAAGCTTTACCAATAGCAGATATTACTGACAGAATGTGTTTGTGAAATTTCTTAAGTTTTTACATTATTTTGTTTCATTTGTCATTCTGAAAGGTAGATTTTGCTTTCAGTGAAAATGACAGATGAAATTTCTTTCTAAAAAACCATCTGATTATTGAGAAATTCTGCAAAGTTAAGAAATATGTTGAGTTCAGTTTTTGAAAGGAATCTAAGAGTCACTGGGGTAAGTGACTTAATGAGAGAAGAAATGAATAGACAAGGCAAAAAATAGTCAGTCTAGTGACTTTCACGGCCTGTGCAGAGCGATAGCCCCAGAAATAAAGCACATCACAAAAAAAAGATAAAAAGGAAAGCTGATGTAATTAAAGTTGCTGCAAAGTAGTGATTTGGAAAACTTGAGTTTTGATGCCTATACTCACAATGCATCAAAATACCTAAACAAATGTTGTGTGAACCATATGGTGAAACAAAATGGCTTTTGAGAAAAGCAGCCTCTAAAGATTCTACCAATTCCTGTATAAATGTATCGTGTAACCTCCAAAAATTCATGTGGCTTCTCCCTGAATGTTCCGTTGATTCCTTCCATGTCAGTACTTTCCTTCCTCCACTACAGTAGCTTGCAGATTTTGAAGTTTCTCATTTTACTCCCTGGGTACAGGCAGAACAGTAGGTGCCCTGTAAGAGGTGATGTGGACAGATAGAGACAGTGTTGATGGTAATAATTTGAAACCTGTAATTCTTTCAAAACCATTGAAAATTTGAGCTCTCTCAAAAATTGAAAGGAGTTTGTTCTGGTGCAAAAACTGTAAAGGAAGAGAATTGAAGTTTGGGAAGTGTCCAACCGATATGCTTTTCAGTAGTGCCATTTTGAGTGCCAAATTCTGAAGGAGTTCTCGTGTGTCCAGATGAGAAAGCTGTTTTGTAATGGGCTGAAGGAAATGTGTTCATATTAATGTATTTATTAAGCTTGTATGAGACGTAGACTGTAGCAGAGAATTTAAGTGAGCTAAAATAGATGAGGTATGTTTGCGTCTCTCTCCTCACCTGTCACTTCCCTTCTTCCTCTCTCAGCTTTCTCCCCCCTGTTCTTTCCTTCCCTCTCTTTTTTGCCAGCATAGAAAAACCATATTGGGGTAAGAATATCAGAAGTCCTTTTGACATTTCTAGATAGTCTAATCTAGTAGATATTTTTGCAATGTCCCACGTAACATTACTGAATTTCATCCAGTTCTTAAGTATTTCAATACTCTCTGTAGTGAAAAATAAAGGCTGCTGCCTTGCCACCGAATTCACTACAAGAATTAGTGGGTCTTTTCCTTGCTTATGTGCTGCAATTGTATTTCCGGCTAGGAAAATAGGTAGTGCTTTCCTTCTTGTCCAGTATTTCCTTTAAGAGACTATATGTCATGATTTTTTTTCACAGATGTAATTGCTTATTTTGTGTTGCCCTCTTCATTGAGGACTCAGAGTAAATAAGAGTTTCAATAGGTTTAGTAGAACATGCGGTAGAACATGCACTTTAATAATGCCTATTTTCTTTTTTCAATATGGAATGGAGCACAATTAATGAAAAATAAAGGATCTTTGGATATGAAACACTGTTGTATTATTTTTCCTCATTCTAATAGTATTACATTATCTGTCCTTTCTGTATATGTGCTAATATTCAGAATAAATTTGTGTGATTTTCCTTATTGGCTTCAGAACTTAGTATGGACGGGTTCTCTTGAGCCATTAATAATTATAATGTCATAATTTTTTTGCAATTTATTTAAGAAATTATTTAAAATCATGGCCAGATTTAATTGTCTGACCCTATTTTTATTGGCAGAAGTTCTGTGGCAGTTTGCATGAAACTGTGAGGATAAAGTACATCCTGAACCTTGACACTGACTTTTCTGAAGCCAAGAACAGTCATAATTGGAAGTACATAGTAATTTTTAGATTGATAAATGTTACTGTCCTTCAAAGTATGTTAAATTTTGTACTAGATTCCTTTCAAATATGGGTTTAGGAAATTCTGGTGGGATTGCCAGTTTTTCATGTAAAGGCATTGATTTTCCTTGTAGCTTGTCGTTTGGTCTTCACATGAGGCATACATATTTTTTGTGCGTATGGCTTAATGTTACTCCTTAATGTCTTTGAGATTGTATGAGTAAAACTAAGAAGGATTTATTTAGCAGTTATATTCAGCTTAATCTGATCATGTGAAAAATAAACATGCCTGCTTTTTGAGAAGTCTCATTTTTATAGAGTTAAAACTAAATATAACACATTACTTTTTAAATGTTCTTACTGATCCCTTTATTCTTTCTGTGCATTTTACAAATAGGATGTGATGTTTTGAGTATGCTTCAGGCTTCAGTAGTTTGTATAATGTTCTATTTTCTGCAGCAAAAGCATGTCAAGGTGATCTCTGTGGGTGGTTAATATTTTCTGGAGTTTATTCTTCAACCATGAAAATATGCAAAACTGAAGAGCTTGGTGGTATGTCATGTGTTCAGGTATTTTATATATATATATATATATATATAAAATTTCAATTTTATCATCATTAAAAAAACAGAAAAAACCCTCAAGTGTAGTAGCGAATACTATTTGTTCATGGATGAATGCAGCATTTGTCACTCCTGACTTGTGTTTGTGGTTATGCTGGTGAGCAGTTCTTGCAATAGCTTAAATTGTAGGGTGGTAAGAGTGTTGTATAAATGGAAAATTTTAAAACATAATGCTCAAGATCATAGGAAATCATAGAATATGGGGGGAAATGTAAAAATTGCAGATGTTTGCATTTTAGCAGAAATACTCTTGATTTGTTTGACAACCTTTAGTTGTTCTTTTCTTTATTTTCAAATATAAGTACTTTTTAAAGCAATTATAGAAATCAACAGTGGCAACTCTGTAAAATAAATGCATAAATATTGTAACAATGTTTCAATAGGGAAGGCTTATTATAGGTCTGATGGTTAAAAACTGAAACAGGCAAAAGTTCAATGTAAGTACTGCTTACTATGCTTTTAGTATTGTTACAGTAGTAACAAGAAAAGTCGGAAGGGAAAATGTCAAATATATCAATATAAATAAAATGCTTTTGATTTATAAAAAAAGGATGTTGAAAGCTGCTGAAAGAGTATGCATTTAATTTCAATTAAATGCATACTTTTTTTACTTTCAAGACAAAAGCAAGTATATAAGGAAATTAACTCTTACTAAGAAATAATGATGTGCATTCTGTTGCTGGCTGATGTTTCTTCTGGTTTTGTTTCCTTTAGCTTCTGTCTCTGGGAAGTTGTGTTTCTGCTGTTTGTTTAGCATATAGGAAAAGTGGGTCTTTAGTTGTAAATGGGAACTCAGGTATGCCTTACTAAGGTTGTCTTCTCTGATCAAAAATGTATCTGCAGCAGTGATATTTTCATATTTCCCTTGCCATTCCTGGCTGTTTGATTTACCTCAAGACTTCAAGAAACACACTTGGAGTGACTCCAAACTCAGGGTCTTGGTTGTTGATGAGAAATTTATTCTTTTGGAGCTTGAGCAATGTGTAGAATCTGTGATTCACTTTAGTGCAGACTTCAGGGCATCATAAGGAATACCATACTGATGTTCTCCAGCAAGAAGTAAAGCAAAGCAAGATCTTTACTTTGCTAAAAGAATTAATTGGGCTCTAAAATAGCTGCAAATGCATCAAAACAAAAGACTATATCTATGTTCAGCTTTCTGGTGCTTATCTCTAAAAATGTGGCCTTTTTAAGGACACAGTTCTCAAAACCAGAAAGAGGAAGCTGAGGATGACGACCAGTGTGTTACCTTTATGTTTTTTATATTTGGGAGGGATCATTCTCTGCACAACCCTTTCACTTCTCAAGGCAGCAGGACAGCTACTGCTACGACTACTGTTAAGATACATCTTGTATCTTAAAAGAGATTGATATTCATTGTTCTTTTCTTGTTCCATCTTCATGCCACAGCTAGAATGGGAAATTTGCTGTAATCCTACATACCTAGCAGTTCTACTGATACAATCTGGGAAGAGTTTGGTGAGGTGTTTGTAGTTTTATGTTGCTAATCCCATAATGACAATAGTAGTCCTGTTTCCTTTAACATAATTTACCTGTCATAGAATCATAGCTCTTACTGCTGCTCTTTGGTCTGCAGTGGGGAAAAGTTGCAATAACATTGTGATTATTCATAGTATAGGAGTCTACAAAATAAAAATCTTTGTGTAAAACAGCAAAAGATGTTGGTGTTACAGAAAATATTGTATTCGGGTTGTGTTTGTAAGGTAAAGCCTGGTGATCTGTGCCTGGTGGGAGGCATCAGCCACTTGGCTCACCGTGTTTCAAATGGTTGATTGATCTTTCTCTGTTCTCTGTTACTGAAATTTATAAATATATTTTTAAAAAGAATCAAAGGTTTTTTCTTCTTTAGGGATTTGATCATATAATCAAATTTAAGTTACCTCATGTACCTGGTGTGCTGGTGTTGTCATATTTTGTTAGCCACGATGACCATTTTTATAGCTAGCTGTTTCATTTTTGTGAGAAGATCACAGATATCTGTTAGTGAGAGGAGCCCCATCCTGCTCTCTCATATAGTGGTGGATCTCTACTGCTCCCCCAATCCCATCTACGTGGTCTGGAGGCAAAGGTTTCATTGAAGACTCATCCTGAGTTCCTGTTTATGGTTATGCACTGCCCAGAAGGCACTTGTAGATTTAGTGTAGAATATTCTGGTGGAAAACACGCATTCAAAAATTCTAATTACACTAGACTAGTTGCTTCTCTTTGTGTTACAACAACTGTATTATTTCTTCTAACTTACAGTAAGAAGCACTGTAAGTTATATCATCTCCATATATCTTTCAGTTACCTCCTGTTCAGCAAGACTACGCATGGTTCCACAGTACATCTGATGGTGATGGGTATTTCATTGAACACCAAAATATTTCTGTCATGAACGGCATGATGGCAGCTGCAGATTTTTGTCAGTATATTATTTGATTGCTTTTCTAATTGCAGAATTGTAATGGCAGTTAGAAATGGAAAAATTAGTTATAACAGCAAAACTTATCTCAGAAATTCCTGTGTGCAAAAATTTCTGACTTGTGTCACGGTTTGTAAAGTTTGGGTGCCTAAACAATTTGGTTGCATAAACATACTTTAGAATTCCGTAAATGTGCTATATGCTAAAGTTACTGTTCTTTAAATGGCAATGAGTAGTCCATTAGCTGTATTTGCCATCCAGGGTTGTTATGCTATTTGCAGTTGGTGGGTAGTTCCAGTCCATCTAAGCAGTGATGATAAAGTAGGGTGGAGAAATACGAAAACAGTAGAAAATATATATTCCACTTGGATAAAATTTTTTAAGGAAGAATGTTCAAATGTTGTTTATACCTGACATCTATGGAAATTTTGGAATTGATAACTTAGCTGTTAAATGAAACAGCAGTACTATACTTTCTCTTCCACCAAAATTAGTAAAGCAATTCAAGTCATTTCTTGCTTTGTTATTTTCTTCACTTATAACATAGAGGTGTAGAACACTAAATTAAACATGTGTTGGAATTAGCACTTAAAACCAACCAAAGTCTCTCAATTTTACATTTTGATGATTTAAAGAGAGAAAGCAGAATTAGCCATTGGAATTTAGTCAGTTTATTAACTTCAGCAATGAAAGATATGAAAATATCTTGCAAATATATATGTTTCACTGTATGTCAGTGAACTGTCTGACCGAAGAAAAATAAAGTTGGAATTATCAGAGAAATTTGTATGTTTGCATATTAATTAGTATTAGCATGTGTTTTATATTAATTTGTTGAGCTAAAGTTTTAACAAATCATATCGAGAGTTTGGCAGCAGGAAAGTAGTTTACAAATTCAGGCTAAAAGTAAGTAGATGAGATGCACAAGGAGCAAGGATAAGTATGGAATTCTTTGGCTAAACATTAGAAGAGCTTCCAAAGGTGAGGATTTACTTGAACAGATTTATATGTTGCTATAATTGCCCACTACTGAAGCCATGCAAAAATAATGTAAAACCTGCCGACGGTTGCCCAGTAGCTTTATACTTGACAGGGTGAGCTTCATTCTGTGTCCTGCAAGTCTGAGATAACCTGAGAGGTCATCTGTCAGATATGACACAGGAGACCTGCACCCTTCTGAAGTGACAGCTGGAAACCAGATGGAATTACCTTGGACAATCTGTGGGCAACTCGGTAGAGCCTGGCATGTTCGAGCAGTTACCAAGAGGAGAGATACTTTTTATTCTTTGCAGTATAAGACTCCTAAAAAGTACTTTGAATAAATGAGGGGCCAGATAGTGTTTGTTTGTCTTAGGCAAAGAGTTTTATTACAATCAGTAAGAGTCAACAGAATGCTGAGTCAGAGAAGCTGAAAGGATCCCAGTTTTATATTTATTTCTCCTTATAACATATCTACTGAAAAGTGTGCAGTCAAGGTGGAGTCATAGATATGACAGCATTGAATGAGTTCCAGCTGTGGAATCCATAAATAAAAGAAATTCAAAAGTGCTCAGTTCTGGTTTTAAATCTGTTCTGCTGAAATCAATGGGAATTTTGCTATTGAAGGGTAGCCTAGTTACATCAGTCCTGAGCTACCCTGAAATTTTTTTCCATGTAGTCACATTTATGAAAGCACCCCTTACAGTATAGTGTTTAATGGTAACATCACATGAAATTAAATTTTTTTTTTTTTTGTATTTCACTGAAAAGTTTAAATTGCTTTAAATCAAGGACAGTTTAAATTTCCCCCAGGCAATACACAACACAAGGCCTTTCTAAGACTGCTGGCAGGCAGTTTTCAAAAGGGTCCTTTTTGTATTACAGTTCAGGGCAGCAGGATCATTTTTAAATAAATGCTTCTTGACATCAGAAATCCATGACTTTAATCTCTTTTACTTTACCTTTGACACCCACATATTGGTGCTTGTTTTTGCACACATTCTAACAATTCCACTGTTTATTCCCATTAATTTTTTTTGTCTTCTTCTACTTCATCTGTCTTTCGTTAGTTTTTCCTCTCTTCTGCTTTCATTACTTAACTCTTCAGCTGCTTGTGTTTATCCTGGTAATCTACGCATAAGACTCATGAAAGGGGGCGGGTGGAAAAGCTACTGCTGACTAACATCTGAAGTGCATCTGCTGTGGTGTGACAGATCATCTGAGGCCATTAAATATCAGCTTACTTGATCTTTTTAATTTACTAGAATTATGTGTTTTTCCTTGTGCTTACGTGGTCAGGTACAGTCAGAGCTCTCCCAGTGTAGTTAAAATTTACAACCCACAACACCCAGAAGTGACACACTTGTCTGCCAGTTCTTCTACTTGTTCTTTTCCTTTTTACCCTTCCACCAGCCCATATCCTGGATTTCACAGCTTGCTCCTACTGTACTCTTGCTTTGGGCACGTGATTTCTGTTACCATTTATTATGTTTTCCTTTCAGTTTGAACAGACATATTTCCCATTTCATTTGTTAAATTTGCTAGTGAAACAAGAAAAGTCTGTTTCTTTTACTAAAAGGGTTTATTGGATGTATCAATTTCTGTTTGTTGCAATGGGATTAGGATAAATTCTGTGTAACACTCTTTTTTTGGTGAAAAGTTTCAGCAATTGTGGCAATATTTGCGTTTCTTACAGAAACAAGGCATGAGCATGTAATTTCTGACCTGTTTGATTTAGAAGTTTTAAAAATCTTTTTTTCTTGGACTGTTGATATGTAATTGCAGTAATGTAGGAAAGACTTCTGAAGCATGTTGTATTGTGGACCATATGTATCTATGTGGAAAAATTTACATTAAATTGCTGCTTTCTTATTTTCACAATTTTAGGGTTATCAGTTTCCAGCATAAATGCAGTAAGTTTTCATAATGTTATAGTATGTGAACGTCTTTCAAAGTGTTAGCAAAAATGTCCGGTGCTGTGATTCTGTGGGGTCAGTAGGTCAGTGTTGGGGGCTGGCTATGGCCTGCTGCTGCTTGCTTGCTTCCCTCCTCAACAGGACAGGAGGGAGAAAATAGAATGACAAAAAGTTCACAGGTTATGATTAAGACATGGGAAATTGCTTACCAGTTACTGTGACAGGCAAAACAGGTCTGACCAGGGGAAAAAATGATCCAATTTATTTCCAGTAAAATATATTTTGGTAGTGAGAAATAATGAAAGCATCACTTCAGGCAACACCAGCTCACCTTCCTTCTCACTGGTGTTCTCAATCTGTTTCTCACACTTTCCCCCTACCAATCCTCTGCCTGTGTGGTGGTTTTGCCCTTTCCTAAACCTCTTCTGTCTGAGGCATCACTCTGTGTTGGGTAGCTTGGAGTTGCTGGAAGCAGCCATGTATCTAACAGAAATTTCCACAGAATACTATAAAGTCAATTGTCATAAATTAAAATCTGTTGGCTCTCCATTAGTCAAAGCAATTGACATTCGTGGAAAAAGAAATCACATGGTACCTTTTTGAAGTTAAGTTCTTATCTGCCAGGACTCTCTTACCCTATGCATGTCAATCATTCCTCTTTAAAAGAAAATATATGTTAATATTTTGGAAAGCAAAACTACATAGTTTAGCTTATCAATATCTTACTGTATTTATTTTATACTGAGTTTGTATGCCTGAAGCTGTCTGTAAGAGGGTCTTTTATTCATGTGAAATTGATGGGTTGAAGAAAGTCACAAGATAAGCATAAAAATAATAAATGTCCAAGATAATTTACTGCTTTTAAAATATAAAAGCTATCTACGTTCCCATTTTTGATTTGGATGTGTCAGATTGATGTTTTATGTTTCATGATGTTACATGTGCATCATACAGTACAGGAGGTTGTTATGAGAATTTTGTCATTTATTATTAAAGTTAATGCAGAAATCAGAACTAGTATAAATGCCTAAAATAACCCAAAGCCTCAATTTGTTAGAAAACTGGTGTTTTTTTCTGTCTGTTAAAGGAATTGAACTCATTCATAGACCCTTCATAGAATTTTAGAATGGTTTGGCTTGGAAGAGACCTTGAAGATTCTCTAGTTCCAACCCACTGCCATTGACAAGGGACACCCATCACTAGACCAAGTTGCTGAAAGTACCATCAAACCTGCCTTTGAATATTTCCTGGGACAGGGCAGCCGCAAAGTCCTTGGGCAGTATGATCCAGTGTCTCAGCCCTCCTGCAGTAAAGAATTTCTTCCATATATGTGATGTAAATCTGCCTTGTTTCAGTCTCAAGCCATTGCCTCTTGACCTATCACTACATAACCTTGTAAAAAGTCCCTCTTGAGCTTTGCTGCTTTCTGAACAAACACACTTTATTATCTTAGGAAAATAAAATATTTGATCCCTCTTTCTTGGTATTTTAACATTTGGTTTAAATCACTATGGTAAGATGTTTTGTTTTGCTTCTATAACAATACTGTACGAAAGGTAATTAAAAAGTAATTGTAGAAGATACCTCTGTATTTAGTATGGGTTCACCTACAGAATCCTACCAAGTGTGAAGGGTTGTATTGAAGTTCTGCAGGTATGTGAGGCAGTTTCCAAAAGTTGCAGGCAACATTTGGATGCTGCATACATTATATTTTCAAAAAACTGAATTTAAATTTCATAGAATCATAATTTTTGGGAGAGATCTTTAAGATTGTCCAGTCCAACTACCATCCAGCACTTAACTAAACCACATCATCCAGTGCCAGACCCGAATGTCTCTCCAGGTACAAAGAGTCAAGAACCTCCCTGGACAACTTATTCCAATTCTATTCTAGCAGCTGTCTGAAAGGAGGTGGTGGCCTGGTAGGGGTCGGCCTCTTTTCCCAGGCAAGCAGTGACAGGACTAGAGAAAATTGCATCAAGCTGCACCAGGGGAGGTTCAGGTTGTATGTCAGAAGGAATTTTTTCATGGAAAGGATGTCCAAGATTTTTAATGAGCTGTCTAGGGAAGTGATGGATTTACCATCCCTGGAGGTGTTCAGGAAATGACTGGACATAGTGCTATGGTTTACTTGGTACAGTAGTGTTTGGAAAAAAGTTGGACTTGGTAATCATGGAGATCTTTTCTAACCTTAATAATGATTCTGTGATATCCTTCTGGGAAATACTGCAAACTGCCATTTATTCCTATTCCTTATATTCTCTCTTTTAAATTTTTAGCAGTACAAAGACTTTTTTTTTTTCCCATGCTGCTTGGTTTCTTTTAGAGATTTGGGTAAGAGAGCTTGTAAAATAATTTTTGGAAATCCATGACTTACAAGTGGATTCCATTTGTCCATGTTCTCAGTAACTTCTCAAATAAACTGAGATAATTCAAAGGGTGTGCTCCATTATCATACTGGAATGTTGACTCATAAACAACATGTCATTTATATTCGTATACACATAAACTTTATTGTAGCCTGTAGGAAGTGGCCTAGTGTGCATTCCATGTGTACTGATCTGTAGCTTTCTGGACCTTCTCTAGATTTTTTAGGATTGATTTCATATTTGTCACCTTCCTTTGATTTAAGACAATTTGAAGCAGGCATTTTTCTGTTGTTCAAGTCCCTTTAGAGTTGTTGATGGAATACACTCCAGTCTAATAATCTGTTAGAGCTCAGTTTGTCTTTTTTTCTCATGTTCTTCAGTGGTGCTTCAGTTAAGACAGATCCTCTCATGGATGTCTGGCCTAGTAACTTCTCCAGTCTCCTCTAGTGGGGATAAAGCACCAGTTTTTTAGTGGCCTGTGCTTTCTGCCAGCTTCAGCAGAAGCCCCTAAATGGCTTTCTGTGGGGGGCTCCTCACTAAGCCTGATTGTCACCTCAGCCTTGGCCTGTCTCCACTGACGTGACTGGTGTGTTGTGGGCTGGGGCTGTCCCCAGCTACCCCTTGGACTGCTGCTCTTCCTGGCCAAGGGCAGCAAGGTGCTGCTCTGACCATGGACAGCCCCTCCAGCTTCTGGCCTCCAGCCCGTAGGGAGCTGATGGTCCCTGCAGGCCACTGACCCTGCATTGAATTTTATGTTTAAGCCTCCCAAAGATTAAAATCCTTTCTGTTTTCCTTACTTGGACACAACTTGAAGCTTTTACAAGTATGCCTTTTTCTTTCTAATAGCCTCCTTCATCCCATTTGTTCACGACAGCTCCCTTCTCTGGATTTTCTCAGTCTTTTTTGATGGGTTTTATGCATTTCTTCTGAGCTTGCAAAAGGTGTCTTTAATCAGTCTCTGTGCCACCTGTAAAAATGTGACTTCTGTAGCCGATTCTTTTTTCTTCCTTGTAACAAGCTTACTCATTTTTATTCAGTGACCCTCTTTGAAATGGTGGTAGAGTTTTTTTGGCTTTTCTTGCCCCTTCAAGGGCATAGATTCCAATCTACATCAAAGCAGTTATTGACTGTGGCTAGAAATTTGCTTTGAGTCATATGTCATGGGCTTGTACAAGACAGGCAGAAATATCCAACAGCCCTAATATTTGTCTGCCATAGTTACAGGGACATTTTTTAGTGTTACAAAGGTGTTCTGTTTATTAGGTGTCTTTAGGGGTTGGTCCATAGCTTGGGCTATATTTATAACCTTTGTCTTTCGTGATGTCATCTACCTTGGCCAGTGCTGAAAGGGTCTTTGGGTTGTTTAACATGAATGGACTGTTAACCGCCAGATGGATCTGGTAATAATGAACAGTCATTCTCTAATTAGTGGAAAAAAGCCAAGAAGGAATCCTTGAGCTTGCCCAGTAACTTGAAGTGGTCCATATCAAAATACAGCCTAGCTGAAGACTTGCTGTGCCTGTAGGGAGGACTGGCCTATATGTAAGAACCTTCCCTCTGCAGACCGATGTAGCTTTGAATAAGAAATCAAGAAGCAATGATGGAGATGTGTGATCAGCAGGCTCTGGAGAGACCTATCACTCAGGTCACCAGGCAGGGTCTCTAAGAACAAATCAAGGACATAATTCTGTTCTAATTCTGTTCTTCTTTGCAAAAGACACAATGAAGTCATGTCAAACTTTGGGTTTAGGATAGGGACCTCTGCAAGGATCCAGTCATCTTTTGGACATTTGCGACAATTATCTGTGACTAACTGTGGTGGTCATACTAGTATTGAACCAATCTTCTAAGCAATGTAAGCAGTTCTTGAGGTGTCCAAACTGAGGATATGTTTGGGCTACGGAAACCCCATGGAAGCTCTGTGCTGATGAGGGAGTTACCTGCTGTTCAGCTGAAGAAGAAAACATGTACTTTGAGAAGTTGCAAACAGTCAGTTAATGGAGATGACAGTGGTTAGTGGGACAATTTCCTGTCTTAATGGTGACATTTTTGGCAGGAGATTGAGGCTGCGCAGGTAGATTATCTTGGAACCTCTTTTTGTTTGCTTGTTTTTTTTTCCTCTTAATTTTTTTTTTCACAGTTAGTTTGGCTTATTTATCATAATTTTTTGGTCTGTTTTCTTTTGGTCTTTAGGAGCTCAAGGAGTGTGTATGTCTTACGTTTTCTATTTTGTGTTGTTTGTAGGTGTGGACTTCACACAGTTTGGTGTTTCTTTTTCTCCTGAAAGTTGTGTGACTCTAATTTTCTGTGTTTGGTTGTTGGCTTTGTTGAGTTTTCAATATATTTATTTAGATGAGATTCTTGTTGGTGGGAAAGAAATAGGAGGAGCTAAAATTCCACATGCAGATCCGGAATGATGGCATCATTGGAATCAACTGCCACGTGGCAGAACAACTAGAAAGCTGGGATTTAGTGATGGATGGATGCAATCTCTGTAAAAGACTCAGGCAGAAAAGGGGTGTGAGGGTTGCCCTTTATGTGAAGGAACAGTTGGAATGCATGGGACTCGTGTGAAGGTTTAGTTCAATGTAAGGGAGAAGATTTTCAGTAGAAGGATAATTATGCAACAGGAACGGTTGCCTAGGGAAACCAGGTTGTAGAATCACCTTTTCTGAAAGTTTTGGAGATGCATCTGTCTAATGCTTATGTGCCCCAGTCTAAATTCAGATGCTTTATGTCAGTTGCCACTTGTCAACCACTCTGTGAGTGGGAGAGTCATGGCAGAAGGGTCAGGTGCATTTCGACTTCATATATTACTAGGTTATAAATCTATACATGTGTCTCCTTACAGAAACAAGCTGGATATGTTAGACAACTCAGGATGATCCCCATAGATGTGCACTTAAGAGATACTACTTTCTGAAGTTGTTCTACATTCTTATCTGATAGTATTTCTGAATCCCTTCTAATCACATCACAGAAGAAAAAGGGAGAAACACATCATAATTCTGCAAGTAATTCACAAGACTGCAATGCTATTGTTAGTGGTACTGTAGAATAAACTATTTAGGAATAGTTAATTGCTTTCATTTTTTGTTTATATTCTTTTTCCCCAATTAATGTAGACTGTTGCAGTTTATTATAATAAGAAATATCAACAAGTGGAAAGTGTTTTTTCTCTGAGTTGTCTCAGCATAAATTATGTTTTCAGAATAAAGACAGACATGCCTGAGGATAAAGTAAGGTATGGTATCAGTGCACACTGGATAGAAATCTCTATAAATATGATATTGGTATCATGCATACTTTTAAGATTAGTGTCAACACAGGTTATCTATCATGTAGGGGCAAGTCAAGTGAGTTAGACCTGCCTCAAGGATTATTTAGTCTGTATATCCAGCTATTCAGACAACATTGCAATATATTGGAAGAAAAGAGGGATGATTTTTCCATCATGCCAGGCTTCCCATTCATTGGTACTGTCTCCATTTTCTCCAGTGTACTTTAATAGGTACAGGTAATCAGTGTCCTATTGATCTTTAAGAAAACCAAGACCTAAGTGGAAGAACATCCACCCCCAGCCCCTCTTCCCCAAGAGGAGTTATGTGTAACCTGAACAGAGGATGGAATATATTGGAAGTAGATGATGCATTTACTGCATGTGGACATTTTTATGTCACTGGGCAATTTACAGGGCATTTAATATTAAATTTTTCATGATTTTTTGTAAATTTTAGTATTACCCTTGGATTACTTCTTTGCACATGTTTTATGGATTAATGGAATATGGTTGTTTTGCAAAGGAAATTCCATGTTGTAAAAACTCGAGAATTTTTGTAGTATAAAATATAATGTGAACCTTTATAAGTACATAGCATTGAAAAATTTTGAAAATATGTAGTTGGGGAAGCTTGACAGCTCAAGAGTCATATAGGAATTCATTCTTTTCTCTGTGCCACATGAAAAAATATATGCTTCTTCCACCACCACAGAACTTATGTTTGGACCCGATGATAATGTAATCCAGCCTTTATTGTCTAAGTAGTAATGTAATATAGTATGTAAAAATTAGCTGATGAGATCATGGTAGTATGAAGGTCTTTTCACTGGTTCATTTAACTTTGGACTGATTACAAACACACCTACTAATTAGTTTGGTGTGTTCTTTTTAATTATTGGCATTCTGTAGTGCTCATCTAGTCATGAGCTTATGAATATCATTCTATGACAGACATGTGAATTCCTGGAATCAGGAAGAAAAGGGGTGTCTCTTTGCTATTTGCAGTTCTGCAATGTATATAATAGTCTTCAAAAACTGTAATTTTTGTAGTGTAAATTAATGTGTTGAAGTAGCTTAAATATAATTAAAAGTATGTAATCCGATTTAGGTAAATTTACATGTTTTCATACTTTTAGAATATATACACTGTATGTAAGTGGTGTATTTTCAAATAAAATTCAGGACATCCCATTGATGTAGTGCAATTTAAGACTTGCTCAGAAATCCTGTTATGAATTAAGAGGTTTTTTTCCATTGTGCGAGTCCTATATGGTAGAAAGTTGGAAGCTACAGATACCAGTGAATGTTTATGTCTTTAAAATACTAGACAGTCTCTTTATCAAGTCATTTTTGCTTTAGTGAAACCAGGGATGGCTGTGGCTCAATCTCTCTGATTCAAAACAAACACACCTAATAATAACTATAGATAGCCCTCAACCAGTTTCTAAAATTTTCTTGCATGCTTTAGTGAGTAGTGCTTCATTAGAATATTTTATACAAATTCCCACTTTGAGCAGGGATGCAGTTTGAACCATTTTTACTATACAAGAAATCTGATCAAGCAGGTCTTACCTGAAATAGTGTCACATCATGGCAACTTGATCTATCAAATACAAGAACTGCTTAAGTGTGTAGGGCACTTTGGTGGGGTTATTTACATTTATAAGAATACCAAAGACCACCAATAAGGCAGGATAAATAATAAAAGCATGTACTCAAATCAAAATAGTGTCTTAGAGGCAGTGTACAAACATGTAGCAGGTAATCATCCTAATGATTTGTGAGCTGAATGTGGAATAAGCTGAGGTGATTGCAGCAAGTAAATTAATGAGTTAAAGAAATAGCTTGCAGCACATGGGCATTGTATTTATTTAACTCAAGTTTCTAAGTCTTCATCCAGGGCTGAATTTGACTTTCATTTCGAATTAAGAATTCTAGGGATTTCTGACACAACTATGACAATTAACATTTTGTCAGGATGCTTTTAAGGCTTTGGTTAACAAGGTTGGTGAATTTGTAAATTTTTAAGGTTCAGATGGAATTCAGATACTGAAGAATGTTAACATATCGTTATAAGCACTGTCAGTAGGGGATAGGTAAACAATTAAAGCTCTACCTGCTGGGGCCCAAGGGATGGAATCTGCTAGCTCAGGAAGGTAGAGAAATGTTGGCGTTCAACTGGAATAACTGGAATGATTCAGATTCAGGTTTTTAGGATGCTAAAAATCAAAGCAGTTCAATGTTTATAACAGAAGTAATATTATTTTTTAGGAGTCAGCTGCTTTTGTCAGTTAAACCACATTGAAATGTAGCATAAATGAAACAGAAGTCAATAGAGAAGATTCTAAAAATGAAAATGTGCACTGTTAAAAAGAGAATTGGTAGGTAAGACATGCTATCTGTCTGTGACATATCTGTCACATCTACTTTTTGCCATCCTCACCACTTTAAATATTTCTTACTGATTTCTGAAGAGCTATAGAAATCCAGAAATAGACCAAAGGTAACATTATAATCATTGAGATTAATGATTATGGTAGTTTTCATATTGACTGATTACAAAAAAATACTATAATGAAAAATTTCTTCTGAAAAGGCTGTATCTCAACAAAATGGGTCATGTTTTGATATAAGATTTCATACATAATAATTGTGATTGTCCTGGCTTTATTTCTGAGGTGAAGCAATATGTGACTTTTAATATACTCCAAGCTAAGAAAGTGGATGATTTGAAAGTATTTTGGTTTAATGGAGTGTAGGCAAAAAGAGAAATACAGAATATTCATATTTGAGGCTTACATATTTTCTGTCAACAAGATGTAGTATTGAAGAAATATTTGTAATGTGTATTTCTGTCTAGAATTCAGGTGCACAAGGAACTTCAAAGACTGAGAGGATAGCTATTTAGAGGCAAACCTGCAAGCTTTAATGGGAAATAGGTCAGTGAGATGAATGCTTTTCACTCAGTTGGTTGGACATTTACATTGTGGATCCAGGGTGACCACATGACCACCAAGCAAAGTTTCATTGACACATATTTTACTTTCTGAAAACTTTCAAGAATTGCCACCCACCTTCACCTCCTTGTATTTGCCTTAGGATCCTTACCTGTTTTTAACATTTCCTTCTCTTTTTTTGCTTTGTATTAAGCTCATAAGATATCCCTCTCATTTCCCAGCGCTGTCCTACTGTGCAGGGGTTTCATGTAGTGTTTATTCCTCCAGCCTGTCATTCTTTGCTCTTCCTTCTTCACTTGCTCTACTACAGAGGCTGCCAGGTAGCTTTCAGTTTTCTAGGATCTTCGACCTTCCCAGCAGGTTTTGTTACAGTCTACAAACAAAGAAAGAAGTTAGAACTGCAGCTCTTTTAAATGTCCAAACATCTTGTAACAAAGTGTGTATTAATAATGCCAGTTGGAACACAGATTTTTTTTCTTAAACTGTGGGAAAGCAGTCTTTTCTTTATAAAATTCTACATTTATTTTACTCTTCAGCCTGCTTCTGTCTGACCTTGTCAGCAAGAGAGAATTGCCATGAGGCACCATCGAGAGGCTGGTAGGATCTACTTCAGAGATAGCAGAGTTTCAGGCATTAAGTCCTTGTCTATATTAGTAAATTAAACAATGCCTGGAAATATTTCCATGTCTCTGCCACAGTTAATGTCTTTGCAAAATGAGCATTCTTCCAGGAAATTCCCAGACATTTATTTGACAACATTAGACAATTTTTATGCAACAACATTAGACAATTTTTATGCAACCCTTCTCAAAGCATATGAGGCTACATAGGTGTAGGATTAGACTGCATCCTACTCAGATGGAGGGTTATCTCTGCCAGTTGATTTCAGGAAGGATAAATCTGCTCAGGAATAGATGTAATCTAAATATTCTACAGATATGCATGTTCTTTATTTCTTCTGCCTTGTCCGACCTTCTCTCTTCATTGCAGTCTTCCAGTCTCAGCTTCAAAGCTGTTGGAGTTTTAGGTTTTTTTTTGGTTTGTTTTTTTTTTTTTCTTTTTGCTTGTCCTTTTGTCCTTCCTAACATACATATAGATTTAAATTTTATTGGCATGCTGTCTCTCAGCTTCTGTCCCTTCCTTCAGATGACCCTGTGAACTGACTGGAAGTGATACTGTGTGCAGTTCTCTGAAACAAGCTACTTCAGGGGAGCCTTCCTTTTGTTTGCCCTTGGGTACTATGATAATAAAAATAGAATAAAAATATACAAGACTAGAATTTGAGTGATGCCTTAGCTGTCACTCTACTGCATGGAATAAACTTGGTGAACAGTTTTATTTCTTTGTGGACTACATTTAAGCTTGCTACTTGTTAAGAGAACAAATTAGAGGGAGTCATAAGGCCAGATTCTGTGTTGGTTTTGTTAAATGATCCTAAACAGTAAACATTTCTCTCTGTTTTGTCAGGATGCTGGTACTAGAATTGATCTTGGACGTCACTTCTGTTCAAGGTTGAACTTAAAAGGTCTTTTTGAGGCTTAGAAGAAGCAGGTGAGTACAGGTCAATCATCACAAATCAGAGAGGATTTTTTCTTGCAACTTCCTTTTGTTCTAGAGTAGCTGTTCTTGCTTACCAGTCCAAATTCAAATAGCTGGGTCTATTAATAAGATCTAATTAATAAGGATTCTAATAGCTGGTCTCTGCTTTCTCTGATTCATTGAGATGTATGACTGCTTGTGTTATGACTAGATAGCAGAGAATATCTGATTTATTTAGGATTTGCCTGCATGCTTTTTCAACTTATGCCATGAAAATAAGTGAAACCATGGTTCTGTCACCAAAGTCTCTGGAACTCTGGAGTTAACTTACAGTGTATCGTTTCATTACATCAGCTGTATTAGGAATATGATAATTAAACTAATTTGTTTTGAAAATTGTTTTAGACTGTATTTCTTGTAAAAAATAAATTTTTAAAAGGCAAATACACTATAATAAATAGGGAAGAATCCCTGAGTTTGGATATTCCTAGTTTCTTGAAACTGGGATCATCTTTATTCTTCTGGTAACCAGGAATTCCATGATGTCAAGGACGGTGAGTTCAAACAACTGCTTTGTGTGTTAACAGGCTGAACCTGCCTGGGACACCCCAGTGTCAGTGGGTATAGTGCCACTGGGGCCTTGCCATGCCTGCACTGAATACCTTGCTTTGCTCCAGACCTTCCCAGCTGTCTTCTGTGCATTGTGTACAAGGGGCTGTCTGGTCTTTTCAACTTAGACAGATCTGGAAAAATGAGATCCTGAAGGAATTAGTGTAAGATGAGAGCTTAGCAAGGCAGTCACGTTTATTTTGGATTTTTCATAATTGCTATTGCAATAAAAAAATAATCTGTATGTTGAGTGTTGCAGTTGTTAATATTCTACATTTGCTATAGAGGTATAAAAATTTTTGAGAATATGCCCAGAACTTTTCAAATTCAAAAATTTTAGCCAATATTTTAACATATAAATTGCAAAATATGGTCAATTGGACCTGATAATAATTTTTTAAGATACAGGATTCAACAGAGTGCAACAAGCTTACCATAGTAGGAACCAGGCCAAACTGCTTCTAGGTACACCAGGAAGTAGAAACAAATATGTAAATGCAAAGAATATGCCATGTGTAGTAACTGCTAGAGTATTATGAGATATTCTGATACATCTATATACTCCACAATATTGGCATATCCATCATAGTGTACTGATGCCTCTGGAAGGAAAGAAAAAAAAGGTGTTCCACAGGAGTTAGTGATGATGACAGTAATTAGTTCTGAAACTATGTTTATAACAAGTTTTTTGAAGTTTTACCCTCTGTGAGGAAGCACAGCTCATTTTAACCTAATTCCAACTAGTGTAAAAGAAGGCTGTTTTTCTATATGCTTCACTATGACTGTCTTCACTAGGTAATAAAGAAAATTGCTTAATTGCAATTTAAATTCACCTTTTTACAAGGAGTTAAGGCACTGGCTGGAAGGCTATGGTATGAATATGGTGAAGCCAGGATAAGAAGAAACGTTAGATGTAGCAGTGTTGTAAGTCAAAGGATTTACAGCACTATAGAGGGAAACTGTAGATATTACTGGTATCATGTGAAAACCTTCATATGAATGTATGTTAGTATGAAGTAAAGCTGTTTTTTTCTTTCATTCTTCAGTAGAAAAAAATCAGTAAGAACTATCACATTCTTTGCTTTCTATGTAGCAATGGAAATATGGCTGGACTTCTGTCACATATTTGTACATGTCTGAATGGTGTAACTTGTGTTTAGTAATGTTAGACAGTTTTTTGATAGTGGCAGTATTTTGGAAAACTGATAGAAACTGGAGTTTGATAGAAACTGTAGTAATTGAAATCTGTTGAGTCAGCAAGAATGATTTAGGTTTTAAAGGGTATTTTCTCTGGAAGTTTACTGTGTTCTGAAAAATAATGTCCAAAATGCAATATAACTGACTTGTGCATCTGTAATATTTTGGCAGTATAATTTTATTGAATTCCAGTATGTCTGAAACTTAAGCATATGAAAGAAAGCAACTGCTGTTCTGCTTCCTCCATTATTTTCTTCCATAACTTTAAGTTAAATATATTCTATAAAAATGCTGTCTGTAAAGGAAGCCAAAACTTTTTTGGCCTTTTTAGCATTTGCATCTATTTCTTGCAGTATGTGAAAGTAGAGAAGGAATGTTTTTGCAGTCAATGAGGAAACAGTAGTAAATTCAGAATGCTAGTTCTTCAGTATGGTATTTAGAATTAACAGTTTTTTTTATGGCAGGTTATGATGTGTTTGCACTGATTGAAAACTGAGATTAAGTCATAAAAATGAAATTACAATTATGAATACATTTTTAATCAACAGAGCGAAAAAATCTGATTTTTGTCATCTCAATAGAACACTTTTTAGGAGTAAGTTTTAGAAAAACTGAGATAGAGCTCAGAGAAATGTGAAAGCAGAGAAAAAATGTTCTATTTTCTGAGTGATGACTTAAATAGACAGTTTTGAGACTGTTAGTGATACATTCGCATCTATGTTTTCTGAGTTACTTTGACTTTGGAAAAAAAGCTAAATTCTGGTATTAATGGTTATTAAATTGATCTGTGTTGTCAATTTGGAGGAGACATGCTCATTCCTGTTTCTTCCTGGTACTACAGGAAACAAAGAATTGAAGCATCACAGCTCATGTACATGTGTATGCATATGTTTTATATACCATTAAATATTCAGTCTATATGTATATGTTTGTTTTATAGAGGGCAAATATAATTAGACTGGTAGATTATTTCAGAAGAGTATCTCATATAGGTATCTTGCATCTAAAGTGAAATTCTCTCAAGAGTTATGTAAGGACTCCTTGCTGGTGACCATCTTGATGACCAGCATGTGAAAGATACAATGTTTTCCATGAGCTGCATCATGGATTGGCATAAATTTTGTCCACAAAGAAGTGGACACTTCACATGTCTGGTCAGAAGGCAAAGAAGTTTTAATACTTTTGTAAGTGAGTGATAGGAGGATATACAGCATAATGCTGAAAGAAAAAGATGGTATCTGGTTTGCAAGGAGTAATTAGATGGGGTTTGATGGGCTTTGTCTTTAATATGGTTTCTAACAGGAAGAATCTGAAACATAAACAGTACTTTATACTTAAATGGAATTGTATTAGAACAGAAACCCTATTTATTGTAGAATCTTGAACTATCTTTCCAGAGTGGTTTTGAATATCTATAAATTGGTGATTTGAAGGGAACCTGAAGTCAACTTTTATCCAAAAGTAGTGTACATTGATAGAATTGAATTTGTGACCTGGAAATATGAGGCAGTAAATTTTTGCTGTGATTATACAAAACGTCAAACTGTGGATTTAAACGGGCCAGCTTTTCAATTCAGCTAAACAATAAGTACAGTCTTAAATGGTCTGATTTGCTGGGAAGAGCACTGTTGCAATAATCTGCTCTTTACAGCCCATATCAAATATAAACTTGAATCGGTTATTGCAAAGTTTGTGCTTTGGGAGGTATTTCTGTGGCATCTAGGAGTGATACTCCACATTTGTTGAAATTAGTCATTAATGATACTGTCTTGAAAAATGAGTTATTGCTTAAATACACTGATTGTTTTGCGGTTTCTAGCGCAGAAATTTTTAAGGAAAAGCTAGTTGAAACCTGATGGGATTTTTCATTTTGCTGTATGAAATGAGGAGAAAATGGTGTGCATCTTAATAATTTTATGATTCTTTTTCTATGTGACATGAATGAGAGAGGCGAGAACTCTTAATTTTTAACTGAACTGAAGTCAGGTTTCTAAACGTGGCCTGCTTGAGAACAGAGGACCATTACTGTAGTTGTCATGTAAAATGAAGTTGGAGTCTGAATCTCCTTTTTAGCTGTCAGCTTTATTAAGGAGCTACTGGTGTGTTGAACTAGGCACACACATTATATAAGCACTGTATGGTGGTGTCTGGGGGGAATTTTCTCTCTCTTCACTGCTCCTTTATTAGGTCTTGCTCACTCACTCACTCACTGTTGCCCTGCCTCACTCCAGCTTTCTGGCTGCAGCTCAGAGCCTTGTAGGTCTAATGTAGATTGACGCCTTTGCCAGAGGACTGATTGAAACTTGTGTCTCATAGTCGCTAATGCTCACTCAACCATTTTATTGAAGATAAAGTAAATAAAATAGATTGCCATATGAGAATTCTCTGAAATCAAATGGAATAATTTGACAGGTTTAAGTCCATGAAAAAGCTGGAGCATTGAAACAGATGGGAATACTTTTTATGCACAATATACCAGGAAAAGGTGTCTACTGGCTTGCTGTTACACTGTTAATGGCTTTTACCAAAATTATAATTGTTGAAAATACCATTTCCATTGATGTTTAAATTGTTACTTCTCTCAAACAGAGGGCTTATTTTTAATATAAAAGTAATAGATATACTGATTTTATTTTCTTATTGCTTCTGATTCTTTTAAGAGACTGGTGATAGATAACCACTATCTTAAAATTTAATCTAAAAAAAAATAAAGGTTAAATAAGGATAGGCTTAGTATTTGAGAAAATAATTCTGTGATTGTTACTTCTATAGGTTTTTAATAACCTTGAAGTGACATAATTTTGAGTATTACAGATAAAGTTGCTAAAAAAAGTCCTAACATTTCTAAAAGTATAACAATACAATACACAAAAGTTATGAGCTGGTAGTTATTGTGACAAACCACTCAGAATAATGGTTAACAAGTCTCAAATATTTTTCACAACATATTTTATTTTATAAAGAATTTCTGTAGATAAGCATTGTGGTATGTCTGTGCTATTTTCAGAAATAAGGCAATACATAATAATTTATGACTAAAGATACAATAGATGACATATGATTCTAATTTTTTTATCTGGATAAAAATGAGTATTGGTCTTTTTAGTCACATTACGAGTGGACTTCTTACTATTTGAACCACTTCTTCAAGAAAGCAAGACACACCTGTACTTTAGTTTAGTATAATAAATTATGTCAAGCTGAGAGTTAATAAAGGAAATAAATACAAAATAAGTTAATATATCAACAAAGTTGGCAGATGCAGCCTCAGTTTACTACACGAAAACACAGTAATTTAAATATCCAATCCTAATTTTTCTGTTTTCTTTATGTTTGAACAAAATCTGTTCTTTTTTGGGGTGAAGAGGAGAGGGATGGTGTGTATCAATTTTATTTCATTTTATAAAGTTAGGAAATTGATTGTAAAAGGTGTTATTTATACTTTTGGAAGGGATGCTAGTGCGATTTTATGAATATTGGTAAGAAATAAATTTTGAATAAGCTATTTGAAAATGACCTGCAGGAGTGAGTTGACAGACTAGAAAAACATAGTAAGGATGGATTTCCAGGTTAAATGTTAGCCAGGATACACAGCTAGTTGTGCAGTGGCAGGGATGGTATTGGTCAAAATAATATTTTCCATAAGACTGTGAATAAACCCAAGAAATGTGAATAATACTCTTTTTTTTCCCCAATATTATATGTATTTTTAAGAACGAAAATTGCTCTTTTGTGCTTATAAGGCAGAGCACTGGCCCCAGGTCTTTTTTCTCTTGTTGCCATGCTGATGGCTGTATGTGGCCAAACTCTTTGTGCTCTCAAAGGAATTCCAGACTTTCAGCATTTACCTTATGGTACTCTTTCTGTTCATTCAGTAGGATAAAAGTGTCATTAAGCTTTGTCTTTCTTTGGGGCAGAATAGAAGAAGACACAACTCTACCAAAAATCCCTCTTTTAATCTTATAATTTTCCTTGTCTGAAGTTCTTAGAAAGTCTTGTCATTTGGAGAAAACAGAGAAAATTAATTTAGTTGCTTTTAACTATATACATAGAATTGCTTTGGGGTTTTTTTCTGATAGGAGGTCCAAGACAAGGAATCCCTGCTCATTTCTGTGTTATGTATCCTTTTCTCTCTCTCATAGGTTTTTCTACTTAAATTGTGAAGCCATTATGCTGTTAGCATAGTCTTTGGGAAAAAATGCTGAGGCCCATGAGCGCTCCAACATAGATTGATTTAGACAGAATAAAAGCTGGTTTTATCAAGAGAAAAGGAAGCCTCGACAGTAGTTTATTTGGGATTTCTCTAAAACTTAAGAAAATCAAATGTGATTTCCCATATTGCTGAGAACAACTTATTTGTACTGTTTTTCTCAGCACATGGTCTCTTATTTGACTATATCTGAAGTAATTCTCATTTTCATGTTACTATATCCTATGCTCTTCAGCAACACAGTTAAAAACAAAAACAAAAAAAAAACCTAAAAAACCTTTGTACTTTTGGCGCATGCATGCTTTTGAATTTACCTTATCCAGAAATCATTCTATGATACATGTTGTGAACTAGCTATTTTAAATCCTTACTTAAAAAATAAATGTATGTAGGCAATAAAGAAAGCAATTCAGTACAGGCAACTACATATGAAAGAAATAGCATCACATGTAATTCCTGGAAATAAATGGGGTCTTGAAAATGGAATAGATGTTTATTTGATTGCTTTGAGAGTTAGCTTCCCTAAAAAGGTGATTTTAAATGAGTTCTGTGTTTGTAAGTGGTGCTTGTTAACTGTCTTGGGGAGTGATCTCTTCTCTGGAAAATGCATTATGGGATCTAGGAAAGAAAAAGAGATAATGGTTTTTTGGGTTTTTTTATGTGGCCACTGTCATCTAGGAACTGGACAGATATCAATGTCCCTCAGGAATGAGGCATCAGAGTTTTGAATGCAGTCTGTAAAACAGCCATTTAGTGGTAATTGTTGATTGTTGTCAGTCACAGCCTATAGAATACAGGTTATTTGGTGGGGAAAACTGCTTAACTGCATCTTTTTTTTTTTTTTTTTTNGGAGTATTCAGATGTGGTTCTCTGGTTAATTCATTTTTTTTCTTTTTTTTTTTTTTTTTTTTTGTAAATTCAGATCTTCACAAATTAATTTTTTGAAGAAACTTTTTTTTTTTTTCCTTGAGCTTGAGTTGTCTAGGGAAGCAAAACAGGTTATGTTTTGGTTCATGTGGTGGTTCTGGTCCTACATCCAAACATAGGCATATGGATCTGAGTACCTCTATAGAAATTCATTTAACTATGACAGATCCAGGGAAGGTTTTGCAAAAAAAAAAAAAAAACACCAAAAAACCACTTACATGACATGTGTGTAAGATATAGAAATTTAATTCTAGAATCTATAAACTTTGGTTAAGTATAGTTTTATAGATAACAGCACTAATGGGAAACGGACTGTGATTTTAACTCAATGTTTTTATACTTGAGGGAGAAACTAAATTAAATATTGTTTTAGATCTGCTGAGATACATACATAGTTCCTGTCTGTAATTGAATTTGCAGCCTAATACCATCTATGTTATTTGGGTGAAGCTATTTACTAAACACTTCAAATTGCAGTGGATGGATAGTGTGCTATGACAAAGACATGTGACCTCATGTCTGAAATGTTTTGCAGCTAATTTGAAACTAATATTTATTATCTGCATGCTACCATCTAGTTGCTAAATATTTAGCTTTCTTCTTTTCAAGATGAAAATTTTCTCACATGGCCATTTGTCATTAATTTTTATTTAGTTTTCTCTTTGCTCTAAGATACATTTTCATGATGTAGTGCAAATCTGGTACTCTTTTTTTATATTTAATAAAGAATTAGAACTATAGCATGTAAAAAATTTCCACACAGTCCATTCAAAGGCTTTTAGCTTTAGGTAGATGTATTTTTTCTAAAATTTGAGGTTGCTACTTGTTTAAAAAAATATAAATTCAGGGGTTTGTAATCTTTGCATCATCATTCCTCACCTTCTTCTTAAATGGAATTTTACTTCTAAGATTCCTTCTTCTTAAAAACATATAAACAAGCAAAAAATATTTCCAAGAACAACAAACAAAAAATCAACAAAAAAAAACCCAACCCAAAAAAACTAACTTCTATACTGAAATTTTGCCTCAGGCCAGTTTCTCTCTGCTGGTTAAGTGGACTAAAAGAATGACAGCATTATTATTTATTTTATTTTTAAAAAAAAGGCTGAAATGTTGAACTGAATTGCTAAATGAATGGAAAAATATTTAAAGTTTTCTCTTATGACAGAATTGTTTTACATTTGCTTTTTTGAGCAGTAGTAATATAAAGAATTGGAACATAAGCATTTCCATTTGTAAATTTTTCGTCTTCACTGTAGGAGTATTAGACTCACCATTATTGATAATCCTTTGAACTAAAGCACATATGTAATGAACAGGTACTTTAGTTCTAGATATCTTTTCCCTCTCTCCAAAATTCTTTATTTCCCCTTCACTAGAACTTGTGTTTGCATTCTTGTTTCTCTTCTTAAACCTGTCAAAAATGAAACTAAATTATTTTGGAAAGGATGCCCAGCTGATGCCATAGAAAATCCATAACAGTTTAAAGCTTGCTCTTTGTCCTGCGTTTAAGTTACTCATAAAGTCATTTTATATGGTCATTTAGCCAGCTCTTGAGTGGCAACAGGCAGCTCTGGAGTTGGGAATGTAACAAACAGTAGGGAAAGGAAGGAGAGGGAGGGAGCAGCCTTAACTGCTGCAGCTGTTTGCTAAGTGAGCATATGTTGAAGCCCTTGAGCCTCCATAGAAATCTTTTCCCAGGTCAGTGCTTAATTCACATGTATAATATTCTCCTAAAATTTGATCATCTGCTTATTTGTTTTTCTAAGGAAAGTTGTTCTATTGTGCAAGTTCCAAAGTTGTTTATTAATCCTTAAAGTGTAATGGAATAGTCCAGTTCCTTACAGTAAAGTGACATTTCCCCCTGATTTTTTTGCATGTTGAGCTTTTAGAAAAATGAATATTTGCTATTTCTCTGTCTTTAGAAAATTTTCTGAATACTGTATGTTTAGACATTAGTAGAAATGGATATCTGAAGAAGAATTACCATTTATATTATTTTATTTTTCCAATTTCCTATGAAATATTTTTCATTAAAGGTATTTTAAATTTATTTTATTTATTAGGCCTGAGAAAGCTATATATTAGATGGATTGAATGTGTTTACAGAACAGTCTTTTTAAGTTGTTGTTTCATGAACTTGAATTCCCTGTCCAATACTTAAAAGATCCCAGAAGATAGAGCATGTGACTTAATTACCTCTTTTTCATTTTGCAAACTTGACCTCTGTTCCCAGCCTCGAGACAAAGCAAAAGTACTTGAGTGGCTGGCAGTTGACATTGCGAAGGCGTCATCTCCCACATCTCTCTCAGGTCCTGTAGCAGCCGGTCTGCTGCGTGGATGTGGGACTTTCCAGTAAAACTGTCCTTTGCTGGCCAAACTCATCTGCTGCATCACTTCTTTAGATACCCTGTAAAAATACTCTCTTTCTTTCAACCTCTGCTCCGGGACCTCTCCTTTCTGCGTTAGCTCTAGCTGTGCAGAAGCACCTGGAGCAGCACTGGGATACTGGCCTCAGCAGACTGAGGTTGCTTTTTGAGAGTGGCCACTTTGCTCCTCTGTAAGACCGAACTGCCACATGCATATGGGCTGTTACTGGGTGTGTTTAGTTATTTTGTGTATTGATTGTCTGTGAGAGTGCACTGGCTCTGTCCCAGTTTGCTTTTGAGAAAGATGTTCAGTGATTGCTTAAGTTAATAAAGATTTCTTCACTTTCTAGGAAAGCAATTTAAGGAAAATCTTAAGATATTTATTAATATTTGGGATGTGATTTGGGCTGTGAAGGATGGTGATAGCTTGCATGAGGATGGAGGGATTTATTCTGTCGGACAATGAAGGTCTTTATTTATGGTAGTTTGTAAGGCTATGCTGAAGAGATACTGTCTTTTCTAGAAACCATGTTTAACAGAGCCATTGAGACAAGTGATTTTCACATAGTCCTGTAAAAACCATCTTTGCTGTGTGTCTTTTGATTGCCTTTGCAGCTTAAAAATTTACAGGAAAAATACAAAATTGTTCATTAAATTACAGTTGTAGGTGTCTTCTTTATTAAATATTTTGTGTTTATTTATAGTGTCAGACATTTAAATTATTACCATATAATAATAGATAAAATGTCCAAATTAATGTGTAAGTTGACAAAACACTGTTAGTGTCTTCAGATTATTGAAATGGATTTACTTGGTATCTAAAAAGATATCAGATAGCTTTAAAGGAAGTTATCAATGAGGTTTTTTTAATTTCTTAGTGCTTTGATATATTTTAGATTTGCTCTGTGTGCTGTTAATTTCCCTTAATCTAATAATTTTGCTAGTTATTTGCACTACACTAGTGAGTGGCTACTTCGCTATAAGATTAAAAATGAAGATTATAATAGGACCATGGGATGAAAGAAATATTTCTCTTATGTATTCAAACTGCCTAATAGGAATGAAAAGCATGTTCAATAATTTGGTTTTGCTGTGTAATATAATAGTTGCTATTAAATATAACTTCGTGTTGAAAATACAAAAAAAATTAAAAACAACAACAAAAAAAAAAGGTTTGATCTCATTTGACCTTTCTGACGCTCAGTCAGTTAGAAGGTTTGTAAGATGTTTAATTACCAAATGGTATGATCATTATTCATCTCATCATTTGATATATAACGTCAAGTGAATTGCCTCCCTGGAGTGCACTGTGTTTCACAGATCAATAGATTTAGTAAGAGCTTGAAGGAGAGCTTTATACATTCATAGAAAAGAAGGAAAAGTATATCCTCCTTGTAAAATGGCTTACGTAGTTATTCTCTGGGCTTTACAGACTTATTGTTTTATTTACATCTCAGTAATACAAAATCCTGTAACATAAAGGCATTTAATAAAATATTTTAAACCTTTTTATAAAAAAGCTTTAAAAATACTGCTATCCTACTCTGTATAATCAACTAGCTTTAAAATTCAGTCCTGACCAGCTTCATTTATTTATTTAAGTAAATAATTTAAGTAATTAAAGTAAAAAAAATTTAAGTATTTCTTAAAACAGATTTTTTTGCTTTAACACACCAACGCATGGTATGATGAAAGGCTATCTAAATACAATAGATACTATTACTTACACTATTCACATTTTGGGTTTCCGCATTTTTAAATAGGTATGGTTAGTCTTAACTGATTTAGATTGTTGTTTAATCTTTGTGGGGTTTCAAGGGTTTTTTTCATTCATTGTGTCAAAGATATTTATGCATGCTTCCAGAGAAAAGGATAAAGCTCGTTCCTAATTGACTAATTTAATATCTATGAATTTTTTAAAAATATTATGATAATTTCTAATTAATTGTATAAAGGATAATTTACATATAGGATGCTTCATGTTTACTTAGGCTTTTCTGAATATATTATATTACTCTTTTCCAATATAGATGAGCAATCTTTGAGCATGTCTGTCTGATTTCTTACCATTGATAGAAGGGCTTTTCAAATGACAGAGACTTCTGTGAGTGCTCAAGCACTGGTATTTGTTGCTGTTTTTCTTCTGTAAGTTTTACATGCTTGATTTGCTCTTTTGACTTACCAGCTTTCTGCTTAAAAAGTAAAAAAACCCCAAACCTATATTTCTTCTTTAACTTTTATTAAAAAAAGGTAAGCTTTTTAGCTTAATTTTATGCCTTGTTTTTCGTCCTTGCATCCGTCAGGCACTGAGGAAACTGCATTTCAGCTAAGCAAATCTTCCCTGCTGTGGGACAGAAGCAACATTTACTTGAAAATTCTGCTCACTTATTCATCTGTCACTTATAACCCATCATCTACTCAAAGATTAATTTGAATTGTGAACAATATCTAAGCTTCCTTAATCTCTTGCTCTTGTCCTTTTTCTTGAGCTGCTGTACTGTGACAGAAAGGCCATAATTCTGAAGCTTCTTATTCCTCAGGCCTACCTAAAGTAACTCCCATTGGGAGCCAGTTGATGTTTTAGCAGGGAAATTCTTACCTGTTTCTGAGAACAACCTGGAAAAATTGTCAGGAGACATTCACACTCTTAGATGTTCACACTGTGGAATTCTTGTAAATGTAAAATCTAATTTGTCTGGGTTCTTTGCACCAGCATTGTTCAAGGTCAGATGAAATTGTGTGAAATACAAGGCAGCGTTTCTGAGATTTCTTTCTTTTCTCTATATGCACAACATTTTTCACCAGATTAGCAAATCAAGTAATAAAAAATTTAATTAAAAATTAAGGTAAATTGTGGTATATCCTTAGCATCTTTTAGAACTGTACATATCAATAGTCATCTCTTCCAGGAACGTCTCGTTAAAGCAGAATTCATTTGTTGCTGTTTGCATTTATTTGCTCATATATATTTACTGTTATCAGTAAATAGCCTAATTTGATATGTACTTGAAGTGTGAAGTCCATTTTGGATGAAAAATAATAGAAGTATTTAATTTTGGAATAATTTCTGTTGTAGTTTGGTAGGTGCTTTAGATGTTAGGGTAAAGATCTTGTTACTGACACAGTACAGCAACACTCTCAAATACTGTGTCCAATTTAAGGGACTGTGATGGTCTGTGAATGCATCCAGAAGAGGACAACAAAACTGGTGAACAGGCTGGAGGAAATGTCCCATAAAGATGGCCAAGGACTTGGGGCTTATCAAAGGAGGCTGAGGGGTGGCCTTATTGCTCTGTACAGCTTCCTGAGGAGGGGAAGAGGAGATGAAGCAGCTGAGCACTTCTCCCTGAGATCCAGTGGTAGGACTTGTGGGACTACTTCAGAGCTGCACCTGGGGTATCTGACTGGGCGTTTGGAAACATTTCGTTATGGAAATGTTGGTCAAACACTGAAGCAGGCTTCCTAAAGTGGTGGTGCATGTCCCAAGCCTGTCAGTGTTTGCACTATCCTTAAATAACATTTAAACTTTTGGGCAGCCTTGAATTGGTCAGGCAGCTGGGGATAGTTGTAGGTCCCCTTACAGCTGAAAATATTCTGTGCTACATTCTGCTCTGCTCTATCCTGTAGAATCCTAGGATCACTAAGGCTGGAAAATGTTTTAAATTGTTTTGTACTTAGTATAACAGTCATAGTTTGAGTACATCTACTAGAGGTACCTTTAATTTCACTGCTTTTTGGAAAGCAGGAAGTGTGTAGTAACTGGAGCACAATCCTAACTACTACCATGTAAATCCATCTGTGGCAATGTGTGTCCTTACCTGCTGAAATGCATGTTGCTGTGTTTTATGGATATATAAAACTGTACAATTCTGTACAACTGAATTAACTCACTATTTTATATACTTGTATGTCTTGAAGATGTATCCCATAAAGCCTTAAGCAAGATCTCTGAAACTTGGTATCCTTCCTTCTTTTCCTATCAAAGATATTAATAGAGAGTTTCTTCTCTCCTTTTACTATTTATTGTGATTTCCTGAGTAACCGTGGAGCACTTCTTAAGAAAAATGTTGTCTCTCTTTTATTATCAGCAGCAGTGTCTGCAGGTACTGGTGTACTCTGTATCTTACCCCCCAGAAGGGGATTGTGGTGCTATGAGTCAGCTTTCAGCTTCTTGTGTACAGAAACCCTGTGCTTGTCCAGCTGCAACAGAAAGCAGAAGAGACTCTCATGTTATCAAAATCTTCTTGCCATGGCTGCTCATTTGGGATTCTCATTTATGGGAACTCATCCACTAGGAAATGCAGGTTTGTTGAAGTAATTTGTGTAATTATGTTTTCTCATTCATTAAATAATTTTTTTTTTTTTTGACTCCCTCCTTCATACCTACCCAACCTTTTTATTCAACCAAATGGAAAAAACAAACAAAACAAGCTCAAAAACTGGCAATTTAAATAAATTGTACATGATGGATAAGTTACAGAAATACTGAAATTACGGATTTTGTCATCCGTGTCAAAAAGAATTGCCACCTAGCAATTGTATATTTTCAGAAAATGTATATTTTCAGTTATTTGTATTTGATAAACTAAACTTCTGAGGTTCCAAATCTGGGGTTACACACTAATGCTCTGTTCCTATCCCATTTTTCTGAAAGGGTATCTGTGGGGGTGGTTGCAGAATATTTTTCTTTTAAGAATATTTTCTTTTAAGATATAGTGTTTAATTGGTTCTTGTTATTGGTATTTTAGAACCTGATTTATTAAAATACCACTGTAAGGTACAGTGTCCCTTTCAGCTAAGAGTTTTATGTGTCACTCTCTTGTAACTTTTCAATATAAAACATGCATTTTGTGTCTTGGAACAAGTATTTCTGTACCAAAATGATTTTTATTTGGAAAGATATAAAATGGAGAAGATAGTGTAAATAGTCACATCTTGGAGACACCTTCCTGTAAATGAAATAATTATTTTAATAAGAGTGGGGTAGGTGTGTGAATAGATATTAATAACCCCCCCAAAAAATATTAATGTCAAATAGTAAAAATACTTTTCCAAAAGTTGTTAACTTTTTATTGGACTTGAGTATAGGATAATTGTGTTAGGGTCTGGTTTCTCTGTGTATCTTTAAATTATCTGGTTTTACTATAAAGGCAAGTTTTTTCTTGATTTTCTTATGGTTCTGTGCTAAACACTCAATACTGGAACTGTTTTGTGGGCACTCTGGTGTTGTTCAGCAGCAGTCACTCTCCCCTGTGTAGAGATCTGGGATTCCTGCAGAGTCTATGTCTGTGGGACAGGATGTACAGAGACACTTAATAATTGCATATTTATTTTGGTTCTCAGGCAGGTTCTGCAGCCTGTGCTGAGTTTATCAGAGCTAGATGGATCATAGTACCTGGACTGGCTAGTTTCACACTAGCTCCAGTAGTTATGTGGAAAATGTAGCTGCAGTGGTGGCTGCAGTGTGCCTAAACCTCAGTCTAGGTCTTTTAGAGGGACATGAAAAGACAAGCTTTAGTTAATGCAGCTCTCCTCCTGTTATGAGGTAGTCTCTCTTCTCTCTCCCTTTCTGCCCTAGTAGAAGTGTAGCAGAAGTGGCTGCAGAACAGATGCAGCTAGTCTGACGTTTAATGCTTCATAACTTATTTTAGCTGAGGTTGGCTTTGTTAAATTCATACAAAATCACAGAGTCATAGAACTGTTTGGAGGAGAAGGGACATTAAAAATCATCCATTTCCAACCTTCCTTCCATGGGCAGGGACACCTTCCACTAGACCAGGTTGCTTCAGGCCCCATCCTGCCTGGCCTTGAACACTTCCAGGGAGGGGAAAAGGTTTACATTTTATTGCCATCCAAATTTTTCTGTAATTTTTCCGCTATAAATCAGCCAGATTAATGATAGCTTTCTAAGGTGGACTGAGTAATCTATATTTGATGTGATAACGTTACGTAGATTTTCATTAACAAGTAGGTAAAATAGTGTTGTAAGAAAAATGGACTAAAGTTTATCATTTCTGTAAGAAGATATTCATGTATGGAATGATGATTCCAGTGGTTGTAATTGGGTTAAGTCAAAGTTATTGAGAGATAAAATTTTAAAAAGTGGGTTTTTTGCTGCTAGGTAGTGATGCTGAGCCAGTACATATAGTCTCCCAACTTTTCTGTCTTTTCTATTTTAGTTCTAATCTCAAGAACAAGGGAGAAAGTAGGAGTGAGGGGAAAATGTACATGGAAATTAATAATTCTGATGTATAAAAAGAATGATATGTATATACAGCAGAGAAAGGTGAATAGCCATTAGCCCTCTAATAGAAAAGATGTTGTTCAGGACAGGGACACAGTACAAGAGAGGTTCAGGAACCAGAAAAGACAGGATGGAACTTGTTAATGGTGTCAGAATGGAAGGAAGAAAGACAGTAGGCTGGAAGAGCTCTGGTGAATTGGTGTGTAATACATGTCTTCTGTCATTTGTGAATTAAATCAGGAAGCCATCTTATAAAGTCCTGTGAAGACCAGAAGTAAAACCTGTGCTGAACTTTGTGTTCTGTCACATTTTTAGTGATGTTGATGGTTAGACTGCCTTCATACCTTTCCATTTTATTTGAAATATATATGTAAATATATATGGTAATTAAAGTGCAACAATTGAAGAACAGCATGCAGTGATGTAAAAAATTAATAATATTCTTATGTGGCTTTATTATATATTATTCATTTATTAACATCTATATTAATATAACACAGATAAAACAAAAACAAGGCAGCTGTGGATTAGTCAGTTGTAATGCCATTGAGGAGCTCATCAGGAGGTCATAAGGGTAAAGCAAAGCTTGCCAACTTTGTGTAGTCACTGGGACATCAAGGTGGAAATGTTGCATAATTCAGCATTTTATTTATTTTTGAATATAAATGCCTATGTTTTGAATTCGTCAGGCAGATGTTGCACATTTATCTCAATGTTTCTGTTTCAGCAATTTCTTTTTTTTCCTTACCTGTTGTTTCCTTTTGATTCTGTCTCTGAAAACCTCCATTGTAAGTCCACAAGATGGAATAGGGAAGTGCAGCGTTGTCATGTTGTGATACTTGAAATGCATACATAGGTCATGTGACGGTGCTAGCTATGATTAGTATGCGTTTAATGAAATTTTACAGCTTCTAATTGTTGCAGATTCATCAGTGAGGTGCAATATTGTTACATTAAGTAGACAGTTTGATGAATGTGATCCCATTCAAAATTTTTATCTGTAACTAAGCATTTAAAAAAATATGAAACTGTTAACATTTAATGCTAGAGATTTCTTTAGTTGTTTTTTTTCCTTCCACCTACTTTTTTCCTCCTGATTTCCAGCTGTAAAATCTTTGGTGAACACTGAAACTGTGTTTGCTTACTTAAATATGTGTAGCAACTGTGAAATTTAATTCATGGTTTCACCGATTTTTTATTATTGTATTTTCTATTTTTTTATAATGATGTTGTGCTGCTTCTCATGCAATTTAATTCTACTGCAATATTTTGGATATGAAACATTCTCCTTAGTAAAATGCAAACCATAATTTATGTTCAGTTGCTTTAGAATTAAATTAGCAAAGATGTGCATCCCTTTCGTGATGCCATTGAGGATTGTGTAAATTTGTGTATTTGTAACTTTGTATCTGGAGAAACCCATTCATTAACCAAATAAGGTGGATATGAATTTAATGACTAGTACAGCAGAATAAAAGAGAAAGGATACATAACTAACTTACATATTACATCAGTCCAGCATGAATGATTTCCTCAGCAGTCTTCTTATCAACAAGTGTATCGAATGGAGATGCAGCTTCTGCTACTTGTTTACTGCAGATACTGACTTAAGGGAGGAAAAAAATGGGAATATGTTGAATGTACTGTATTATGTCAAGGGACTGCCTGTGTGTGGAATAAGGTGAACCAAATGAATGAAGGAAGCCTTGCAAGCCTGATGCATGGGATACTTTAGCAGTAATGCTATGTAAGATATTTCAGGGTGGCAGCTCCTCCATGGCAGTGGTGGCCCAATCTTGTTTTTATAGTAAACAACAAAATGAATGAAACAAAACGAAAATAATATANTATTACATTATATTATGATATATATCATATCATATCATATCATATCATATCATATCATATCATATCATATCATATCATATCAGCTATCCTGTAACAAAACCATGCCATTCTTTGAAAGCAGCCTTTCCTTCAGTGAATAAATAAGAGGTGAGACAAGCGCACTGTAGTGTGCAAAGCATGACTGAATTACTAAAAGGGGAGTCAACCACACCTAAGATGATGACCACATGCTCATAACACTTGGAAGTATTGTGCCATATAAAAGTATTGTGCCTTGATAAAAGGCATTCTGAATTATTGCAATTAATTTAATTTGGTCAGTCATGTTCTGTTGCTGAACCAAAGAAGCAAGCTCTTCATGTTAAGACCTATTTAAGCTTTTCAAGCAGAATTAACCAAAAGTTGCTAACAGCTAATTACAGTATATTAAATATGGCATTTCCTTTTTCTTTAAGTATGCTATTTAATAATTCTAATTGTTTAATCTTATTTTTAATATTTAGTGTAGTACTGGGCATATTTTTATCTGTTCTCGTTTTTGATGTTATGACAGTCTATCAGCTTGAGAATTCTTACGGCTAGACCTGAAGACTCTATTCTGTGTTTTCCTGGCTTGGCCTTCCCTGCAAAAAAGTGCCCTGCTGTGGTATTGTCTATTTCCTAGGCTAAAATAGACTAGATTTGCTATTTTTATAGTACTTTCGGAAGGAAACAGAAGTTTTTTAAGTTGATGTAGTCATACTATCTGTCAGTCCCCCACAATAACTCTTGAAGCTGAAAACTGAAAAGTTTCATACAAATTTGATGGAGAAGTAGAGGCCTCAAAGACATTAATATCCATGAAAACTAACGGACTGTTTAACAAAAACACGCAAAATAGCGCATATGCTGAGGGAAAAAGGCTGCAGCATTAAGAATGCCTATGCAGTTATTCATAAAGTTCCATGGCTTACAGTACTACCTAGTTTTTTTGTTATTTTGCTTCCACCCATAATGATTTCTTTGTTCATTCATTCCATGTCCAGTTGCTGTTATGGGTGTAGAACTACTTGCCACTACTTGCTCTCAAGTTTTACTTGAGAGTTTTCTTTGAAAATTGCTTCACATGCAATTTGGTAGGAATCCTCCCTCCTTCAAATACAGTTTAGTTTGTGTTTTATAAAGAATGACTGCTGTCTTTTTTTGCACTGACATGTAATCATGAAAATGTGAGGTTGAGGTTTTTTTTCTCTTAAGAGAAATGAGAATTAGTAAGAAGATAATTTCCTACTAGTAAAAGTGGACTATTTGTTTTTTGAATTTTGACTTCCATTGGCCAGAGGAGTAAAATGTTCGTGAAAGTAGGTTACATCATGATACTTCATTGAAGACTGCACGCAACAGAGAATATGTACGGACTTTTAAGCAAGATTTGTATTTATTTATATCTAACTACCGTAATGGTAGATGTGTACGAGACTCTAGAAAGGAAAGAATTTGCAATGATTGGAAATTTGTTCATATTTTTTGTCATTTTATGGAACATAATGAAAAGTTATTTGTGGCAGAAATACATTTCTTTGAAATGCCATTCTGCTTCCCTAAAAAGTTCCTCTAGTTCCTAAACTGTTCATACCTTGGCCATATCCCTTTCAGTTTCAGCAACAGAATGAACACAGGACATAGACATCAGTGTCTGCACTAAGTAATACTGAAAAAGAATATTTAAAAAAACAGTTAATTTTCAAATCTTAGTATATCCAATGCAGTGATGAAATGTAGGTCCTGGGGAAACAAATACTGTGGTACATAATAACAAAGAATGGAAGAAAGGTCATGCAGAGGAGGTTGAAATAATGCCACATGAACAGCTTTACTTCAGGCATGTTCTGTTTTTTAAATGCTTTGTTTTTGCAGCTTCAGCATTCTTTTAATGTTGAAGATGAAACAAAAATTTGCTTTTTAAAAAGTAATCATAATAGCAATTCCTTTACACAGATTTACTGACCTCATATTTATCATAGTATTGTGAAATTTAGGTCTGCTCCTCAGACTTTACTGCTCCATCCAGCTAGTTGCAGCAATTTGCTGTTCATTGTGGCACATGAGGAACTAGAAGAAAATGAGACAAACATTGCAAGTAGACCTAATAATAAAAACTTGCTATGAATTATTTAACATATTTAAATATATGTATGCATTACATGTCATTCAAAAAGACCCCTAAGCACTTTGAGTTATATTTAAAAGAAAATTGGTTTTTTACACTCGCTTAAATGCACCCTCTGCTGGGGTAAAACACAGCATCTGTGAAGTGCAGTGTGATCTGTGAGCACAAGTGTTCAGGAATTCTATTTTATGGTTCATCTGAAGTACTGCGAGCAGCCAAAATCCATGTTCCTCTTATGGCAAAATTGGGAATTGATTTATTCTTGATACACAGAGGAAAAATATCACCTATATCATCTTGAGACAGTATTAGGTTTTCTGTCTTAAAACCTGATGCTACTTGTTTGTCACAGGCTGGATATACAATGTCTGGTGGTTTAGTTTGACTTTCAGAATTTCCATGTTTGTCAGCCTATTTTATTTCTGTTAAATGAAGTTGAAAACAGCATCAAGAAACTGCTCGACGTTGTGTTTGTGTTGTTCCTTTGTTGAGCTGTAAATACTTGTCTGCTTTTCACAGAAACTATTTGCTGTGGTTGTTGCTACTTTAAGTGAAGCAGCCAAGAACTACTTAAACTTACCTTGAGCTTCTCCTTCTACCAAGAGTTGTATTAATTTCCTAAGAGTCTTGTGTTAGGTGGCAATGAGTGACTAAGTGTGGGGACCAGCATTAGAGGCTTTTTTGGAGACAGAATGTATTGTGTGTGCTTTCCCTTTACATATTAGCAGCTCCCCAGAAACCCTGCTGGTAGCATAAAGGAATTAAAAAAAGAATGTGTTTTTAAACAGAGAAGTCCAAATAGAAGAGAGGCAGGTTTTTCAGAACTTAGAATAAGTTCACTGGGAAAAAAGTCTTTGGGTAAGTGTGGAATCTCTGTTCCACCCCAAAATGAGTGTCTTAGCAATTAAGCTCTTTTTGTTAGG
>VXBU01009757.1:3814-15949 GCA_013400315.1 Bombycilla garrulus | reverse complement strand
GAAGTGGCAAAAAAAAAAAAAAAGCAAAAAAAAAAAAGCAATCTGAGTTAATACTTTCAGAACAAAAACATAATGATGATGGGAGACGCTGACCTACCAAGTTGCACCAAGTCCTATGAGGCACGTTTATTTTCAACCTGGAACAGCATCTTACACCAGAATTAGACGACATGCTAGAAAACTTTGAGACTACTTCCGAACTACAAATGTTTCCATGTAAAAATCTGAATCCTATTGTGGTAGGAGCCCTTATGTTCGTACTTTAGTCTTTGGGGCTTACCAAACTTCAGGAGAAACGTAAACATTTCTTACAATGTCTATCCAGCCTCCCCAGTGACAGTGAAGCTCTGATGGCTCCACTTATATCTGGCCTGTTTTGGGGCTGAAGACTTAAATAATTGTGCATTGAAGAAGGAGAAAAGTATGGGAAAACACCTGAGAGCAACAGATACACCAAATCACAGGCAAAATTTTGGATTGATTCTTTGCACTAACAGAGTTATGAACTGAGTTAAAAACATAGCATTTTGCAAAATGTAAGTAGAGGCACTGTGATGTGCACAAATACTAGGAGATAGTCAGCAATACCCAAGGCTTGGATTTGCGGTCTGCTTTCACATTTCACTTGCTAGTTTTCTGTCTTTCAGCCTATGACACGTTGCTTACAGCCTCTGTGACTTACTGTGTCAAATGGGGTCTGTGGAACAAGTAATAAAACCTAAGTGTATTACCTGAAATTGATATATCCACGCTATTCCAAGGCAACTGACTTTCATTTTTGTTTGATATAAAGTCCAAGAAACAGCTTATTGCTAAAAGAGATTTCTCTTGCTTTAAAAAAGGCATTGCATTTTAAAAATATTTTGAATTAAGGAGATTTGAAGGTAATGTAACATGGTCTTCATCTTGATGAACAGCTATTTGGTCCTTAATTATACACACAGGTTATTAGTTCCATACTGATCATGATCAAAACCCAACAGATTAAAATGTGTGCTTGTAAAAGACCAGAGTGAGCAAGAACTGAGATAAGTTATAACTAACCAAATTAGAGAATATTTTTCACGGAGATAACAGATGGCTTCCCAGCACAAAGCCAGCCTGTCGGAAAAAACTCAGTTCCTCCTGTGAAAACTCAGAGTTCTGCTAAACCAAACACCAGACAATGGTTTGACATGATCAGTCAGTTGCTCCAGTCTGTGTTTATTAGATACAGTTGAATTAGATTAGAATCACATCCTAAAATACTTAAACCTTGTTATTTGTGTTGATATCATTTAAGTACATGTACAGCGTGAACAATCCCTGCTCAATGCATCAAAATTTAGCAAGCTTCTGAAAAAAATGGAATAGTATTTTGTAAAAGAAATAAGAAAAATAGAAGTTGGTATCAGCACTGTAATATCTAAATTAGGGGAAGAATTAATTCCCACACAGAATAATATGGACTTTATGTTGGCCTATGTCTTCATTTTAAGGTTGTCTCAAAAATATTTTAGGTTTTCTAATGCAGATGTCGAAAATAAATGAAGAATATGTGAATTCATTTCACTTCAAAGGAGATAGGGTGCAGATATTATGTTCAGTGGAACTGTAACATATTCCTATATTTCTCCATATAATATAAAGTCCTATGTGATATAAAACTGTGACTTATGCAATTCTCAGATAAATATAATATATGCTGTATATGGACATATTCCTTTAGGACCAAGTTCTCCTTTCAGAACACTGCACCATAAATATGTGTTGCCTGCTCAGCAGTTGTTCTGACATAAATTAACTTTGACAAATGTCCACAAATAAAAAAAGTCATACTCTGAGAAGGAGAAATTTAGCACTGATTAAAAACTAATGCTCAGAGAGATGCCTGCGTGTGCAAGGAAACTTTTCAATGCCTGGCTTGTTCTATGATTTGACCATTACATTTGACCATTTCTAATGCTGGGATCAAAACAAGGTCCTAAACCACTCTGCTTCATGAACAATAGTCATTGTAAATTAAAGTCTAAGTAGTGATCTCAAGGACAAAGCCTATTACATAAACTACCACTGTCTAATCATAACTTCTCCCTTATTAGAAATCTCACAAAAAGATATGAAGAAGAAAATGCTTCCTTATTTACAGGACTTATTTTTTCTCTCATAGAAGAACGGATTTTTTATTTATTGTTTTATTTGTAGATAATTGAAATTCTTTTAAAAATGAAAGATAAAGGAGAACATTAAGAATGAAATGTTGCATTCTGACCTTGCTCTGTACATTTAAAGAATTTTTTTCCTTTGTTCAGAAAATAATTAAGTAGAGAATGGACACTGGAGTTCTTTTCTCCAGCAAAAATATTTTTCCTGATTCATCCAAATTATTAAATAGCTGCGTTCTTGATCTATCACCTTTCTTAGAAGGGATAATAATGCTGAGCAAATGTATCATTCAATGAGTCACTCTCTAGCTGAGATCATCAAGTTTCTCTGTTTGAAGCCTATGCAGCCACAGATAAGGTACTATGGTAAATTCAGAAGACCCAACAGGATGTCAGAGTAGATGCCTCATTGAAAAGAGAGTTTGGAATTCCAGCTGAGTGCAGTGTTGTGCAACAGCCTCTGAAATCATTGAGTGCGAGAAGTGGAAAAAACTGTAGCATTTTTCCCAGAAACTACAGTTTTGGGTTTCTAGGTAAAATAATCCAGTGAGTGAGGGAACCATGAATTCACTGAGAACCCAGAACCAGAATTGGGCTAACCAATTCATTAGAAATAAATTAGTCTTTCTGGATGATTCATCTTGAACTGTTTGACTTCTGAGCTGAAATCCTTCAAGCTCCAGCACAAGTGAAGAGCAAAAATAACATTTCCTTTCTGTTTCATACAGAGCAGCAGGTGAGCAGAGGTCATGAGGAGAGGAGTCAGTGAAAAACCTTGATATCTATGACCACGGCTGAAGCAGTTTTCCAGGACAGTCATGGAATTACATCTCTGCACTGCCTGAGTTCTGCATTCATCTTCTCAGAGTGTTGTGATGGTTCACCAGGATGGATGGAGCTGTAGTTTGTTTAAATTATATCCATTTCAGCTGTTTACCTTTTCCAAGATCATAATCTGTTTAAGAGAAAATAATTCTGCAGGGATACAGATCAGACCAGGAAGCTTTGGAGTGATCTTTGTGAAACGAATTGGGAATTTTACATCTTGTTAAAGTTAAAAAAAAAAAAAATTACTGGGAAATAAATAATACCATGAAGTTATTACAGTTAAATAATTAGCACTTGAATTGAAAAGACTGCCTGTACTCCCTTACAATTAACTAGCTGTCACATCTGCTTAACAAGATGCCATTTTCACCCACACGTACATTTTACTTTCAGTCTATGGCTTCTGCTGCACAGAGTTTGAAAATAAGGCAGCATGAGATGCAATACTGCATTCAAGAATGCTTAGAACTGACATAGTGGGAAAGTCATTTGACAAGGGAATGTAAAAACGTGTCTTCAAATCAAGATAGTTCCTTTTATAACTTAATTTTGCATCTCGGAGTTACACAACATTTATATTGCATCAGCTGTCCTCACACACAACTCCTCAATTTAAGCATTACTTGAGTTTAATGTTCTGAGCTTCATTTTGAGAACTATGAAAGAAAAGGAATAAGGTTTTGTTGAGAAAGAGAATGAAATATGTGCATTCAAAGTGTTATTTTCTATGATATAACACACTTGCAAGGAAATGTACACGTTTTCTGATTTTTTAATAACATGACTGATTCTGTAAAGCCTCAAAAGAATTTGTCAGACTATATTTTAAAGGATTCTGGGAATCGAAGTATATTGAAAATCTAGTAATTTTCTATTTCATAAATCCCAAACATTATAATGAGAGTTAAGAAATTTTTTTCAGATGACTTAGCTTATTAAAATATAATTTCTTGGACTTAAGTCTTCTTGCTAAACGTGTTAATAGCTTCTCATAAAAGACCCTAGAAATTCTTTCTGGTGTCAAAGTAGGAAAAGAAAATTTGAAATATAATTAAATTAGACTGGATAAGTGTATTATAAGATTATTAAAAAAAAAAAAAAGTAATGTCATGTCATTATGACATGAAATGATAACCAGTAATTGAAATATAAAGATGTAGGTATTGGAAAAAAAAGAGATTAAAAGGATTCTGTTCTTAATTGTAAAACATTTAATAGTAAAGATAGGGAAGAAAAAAGATGCAATGGTTGCAAGAAACAACCTTTGTTGAATTCTATCAGGGGCACAGTCACTTTATAGGAATCTTTACTGATTATGATAGGAATTAAATCAAGTTCCTTAAGAGCAGCAGCTTAGCCAAAAGAGACGAAAGCAATGACTTAAAAAGAGAAACACAAAAAGAATGAAAGCATAGCTATAGATATTATGAAATTAGATATGCTTTCATAGTAGAGGACCTGCAGTAATAGATTGCATGAGGAAAAACCAAAATAATAAAGAGGAGATGAAGGATGACATAGGAAAGCAGCTTAGTAAATAATGATATAATGAAACATAATGTAAACAAAAACTCCAAAATGTGTGCAACTTTTTACTTATTCTTCCACTTAGCTCTATCAGAGATGTATTGTGTTAAAATAACTCAGATTTATCATGGCCCAAAGCTACAATAAAAAAGTTACTACCAATAATTCCATCACGAGCCAATGCACTGACTGAGGCTGTATCCTAGCTGTGAAAACCATATCTTCATCACTTTTTGCCATTTTTGCTCCTGAGGAGACCTGTTAATTGCACATATATTATTCTGGAGTATGGATTGTTCTCTTCTGTGAGCACAGGAGAAGAAATCAAGATCAACTGGGGCCTCTGGGAACAGGTAATAAGGCTTGACTTTTCAGGGCTGTGCTCCTGCTGCAGTCATCGATATGTGCACGAGGTACAGGATGCTCGCTCTGCCTCTGCGCTTCCGGGAGAGCAGAAAAAAAGCATGCCAGAAATATTATTTATCAGTGTTCAAGAGTTAATTTTCAGCTGGAAAACATGAATCAAAGCTGCAAATTAGTGAAAAGACATTAACTCCATCTCATGTTCGAACTGACAGCTGCTTTAGATTGGATATTAGGAGGAAATTCTTCCCTGTGAGGGTGGAGAAGGGCCTGGGATGGAATTCCCAGAGCAGCTGTGGCTGCCTCTGGATTCCTGGAATTCCAAGGCCAGGCTGGGTTGGGCTTGGAGCACCCTAGGATATTAGAAGGTGTCCCTGCCCATGGCAGGGGATGGAACTGGATGAGCTTTAACATTCCTTCCCACCCAAACCATCCTGTGACTCCATGATTTTAGGGTTAACCACCTAAAACATGGTGTGGAAAGACCTAATGCCTGGAAATGCTAACCAGCCAACCATTTAACCAGAGCCTACTCTGAAGACTACACATAAAAAACAGGTAAAATTTACAGAAACGTAAAATAAATGTTCTTAACACACTTGTTTGCACGTCCCAACAAGCATAACACAATTTTTGACACTTCCCACTCGGTGAGGAAAGGTGAGCTCAGGCAGCTGCTTTGATATAAAGACCTCATTTTCTAACCACCACAGTTTTCACCTTAGGTTGCAGGCACACCTCCAAACCCACCTTTTACCAACACTTCTTCAATGGGAAGTGCCGTGGCCTTCATGACACTTACAAGCTCCTATCTTTGAGTTGTTGAAATCACTTCACCGTTTTCTCTCATTTTATCACGCACTGTTTCCTTCATTCAGTGTTGGGAGATGCATCATTATTACCAATATGAGCTATGAAGACAAAAATTCTTACGTTTTCTGAATAATAGAAGTTAGAGCTCTGCAGATGCAGCGGAGGAACTCAGCAGCTGCTGCCCAAAACGATATTTTAAATACATAAAGGCAAGCCAAGAGTCAGAAATAAACAGAGAACAGAACAAATTTAAAGGCATTACTTACAGGATTAGGTTAGCACTGCAATCTTTTAAAATTAGAACTTTGTCATTAATGCTGCCAACTAATTAGTGACCAGTCATCCAAAGTCAGTCTTCCTATAATTATCTTAAAGGCAATAAAACCGCACCAGATATTAATTTGTCTCATTATGTTCTCCATTGGGATCATCAGAGGTCTCACATTTTTATCACAATACATGAAATTTTAACAAGTATAGCTTGACAAAGAAACTATGACCTCTCTAACCTACTTTGTGTATTTAAAAACTAAAAGGAAAGTTTATTGCATTTGATTTTTCAGAGATTGGAGAGGGAAAGGAATGAATCCGTAGTTATGGATAATCACTGTTATCTTCCTGTGTTTGATTTGACAAGCTGATCTATAAATTTGCCCAATTTCCAGATGAAGAAGGGGTTTTCATGTACTTCATATCCTTCAGGGCTTTTTTCTTGTCAGTGCTGTAATTCCCTTGCACAGACACCTGCTGAGTGCTCCACTTTGGAAGGGGAAATCAAAAACAGAAATGGGAACAGGGAAGGCAACAGCTCTGCAGAAAACGTTCTGAAGTTTGAAGTGGGTGATAAATGACATTTAAAAAGTCAAGAGGGTGACATTCCAAGTAAGTAAATGTTACGGTGATGCAGTGAAAGATAAGGTTTTGTGTAACATGAGTATTCATCTCTGCACCACTCTGGACTAATCTGGGATGGAATTTTACCTTTGTGAACTCCATTATAAGACAGATGCACACAAATTGAAGATAATCCATAGCACCGTAAGAGCAGTGCTAAAAGATTTCACTGTCCAGCACATGGGGGAAGCTGAAATGTCTGGCCTGTTGCAATCTAGAGAAAAGAAAACTGAACTGGGGGAGGAATGTCTTTGTTTTTGCAGTAGCTATTGATTTATTACAAGAAAAGAGTAATCAGTACTTTTTCCCTTTTTTTTTTTTCATGAAGATTTTTAAAAATCAGTAAGAGTTTAATCAGAAAAACTCGGCATTGTTTGGGGATTACTTCCAGAAATTTAGAGTAATCTTTTCTTTCACTCAGTGAAATAATTTTCAGTGAAATTTTACTTAATGCAGTTACATTTGTACTGTTAAAAAAATAAGCTGAAATTAAAAGATGCAGCATGATTTGTCCTTCAAAGACTGATCTACAATGGCAGAACTGTATTTAATGGAAGTTTCAAAAACATTTACAAACACTTCAAGTTTTCTGAACAGCAGTTCTGATGGCCTTTTACATGAAAATAAGAAAATGTGAACACATATTTAGGGTGAAGCATTCTATAGTGTCTAACCTGGTTATTCTTATGAAAAAAATAGAGAAATTAAACTAATTAAAGAAAACTAAAAAAAAATCTCAAAACATTTTCTTTTTCCTTTTTTTAAAATTTCTTCTTTTTTTCCTGGACAGAGTTCTTCTACCTGTCTAGTTATCTGTCTGTGCACCCAATTTAGTCATGTGCATGTCAGCAGGAACAATATTTACTGTTTAGGGAACATGAAATTCATTTTAATATTTGTTTCTGTACATTTCTTTAAAGGCTCATACCTCTGAGATTTTGGATCAAGGACTAATATCCGAATCACTGATGAGTTAGCATGCTCTGCTGTGTGCAATTTCATTCACACTGGGTCTGATTCCCTAAATCTCACTGTGTAAGGGAATGTAAGTGCCTTCTTTCCCAGATGACAAATTATCATCTCACTATAAAAACATATGATGCCTGAAATTCAAAGGAGCAGCCAAGACTTTACTTTAATTGTACAAGCACCATGACTTGCCTGGAATAAAAAGCAGAGTTGACTAAACTGAGTAGCAATTTCCTGTCAATCCATCAACTGGGATTAGTCAGCTCACAGCAATGTAAAGATTGTCTGGTAGGAAACACATTTCTGAGGGATAAGATGCTCTAAGAACGCAGTGGTTGTCAGAAAAAAAAAATCTAATTTATGATGACAGCTTTCTCTAGAACAGGTAACCTTCAAACCATCAGAGATATTCACCCAAGATACATTTTCTTATTAGAAATCCTGTCTCAACACCACAATGATAGGTGTTTGGTTTTTATTTTCTGCTTGTTTGTTTGTTTGTTTTTAAATATTTTGGTAGTTAAAGAATTTGCTTTCAATACAATCAATGCTTTCATGATGAAGAACATGAAATCTAGGGAGCATTTGCATTCTGATCATACTTATTAGTGCAAGTTTGGTTGTAATTTCTGTTTTCTAATAATAATGCCTATTTTGAGAACTGACACAACTGAGCTTACACGTGAGAAGAGGTCAGCCTTGTGATTTCTCCAATCATGTAAATATTGCAACAATTTTGAGATTCTTTGAGCTGCAGACAGCACGGAAATATTCTTTTTGATATTCTTATGCTTCTCACATCCCATGGTTGTCCATCTGTACAGCAATTGCTAGGAGTTCTGCCAAATTTTATACTGTTCCATCATCTGCCTTGCTGCTATAATAACTTACTGAGTGTTTAAATCAGGGAGCAGCTGAAGGGTAATATTTCTTTGGGCATTTCCAGTGTGCCTCAGTCTCTTTAGAGCCAAAGAAGTGGTGTATGATAGCAGAGAATTCCCCAAACCCAGCACCTTTACTGACCATGATTCCAGCTATTCCCTGAGCCAGCACCGTAAAAGCTCTCTGGACTGAGGATAGCTGTGAAATTCCACTGAATTTAGTGGGTGGAAAACCAAACCACTGAAGTGCATTTCACAGACTTTCCACAATGCGTGATTTCTTCGGTTTGTTTGTTTGTTTGCTCTTTACATTTCATTGTAGCTCCTTATTGTCTTTTTTCTTTCTCAGCATTGCCAATTGCTTTTCCAAAAAGTTAATATGTCATACCTCCAATACAAACATTAAAGCAACCCCTAAGGGGAAGAATTTATATATTCTTATTTGTCATTATGGCTTCAACAGTCCAGTAAAAAGAGGAAAAGGACAAATCAATAAAAACCAAAAACCCTTAACTCCAACTACTTGGAAACATCCCTTTAAAATACCACTGACTCAGATAATTATTTACTGTCTCACTGCGTTAATGTTGAACACCACATGTTACTGTAGCCATGACACTGCATTGAATTAATAAAGAAATCATTCCATTTCTTTCACTGTATATTCAACGTGCAGTATTTATCCAAGTGCAGTTTGTATTCTGATCTGACTTTTTCCAGCCCAGATGAACAGATTTTATTTTTCTCTTGGGTTGTTGCAACTATGCAGATTTTGAACTATCTGATCTGGTTTCGTCTGATCTAAAAAAACCCAGCTCAACATTTTTCATTACTGAGAGGCATCTAAACACAACTATAAATCTAAGTAGAAAAGGTCATTCTTAACATGTTTCCTGATTTAAGCATCCAGTGGATTAAAGAAGCAGATGGGCAGACTGAAAATGTTTGTTGATATGCCAGAACAAAATGGATGCCACCTGAGCTCTAAAATAAATCTACTGCTATTCCCAAGATCAGTTCCCTCTGGCCACAAAAATGTAAAAGCTAAAAAGATCAATATCAAATTTTCAGTGATGTAGTTTCTCATATTGAAGAACATGCTCCATCTGTTGGAATCTGATTTTCAAGGGACTGGAAAAGACTGCCAGAAATTCAGCTTGCTTTAAAGAGCCCTGTGTTGGTGCATTAAGAACAGGTAAATCAGGCACAGAGTTCTTTTAAATATATGGAATTGCTAATCTCCTGCTTTGTGTCTTCCCTTGGTAGCTGGATTTCCTCCTTGGAGATGCTCAGATGTCCCAGCAACATTCATCACAGTGATGCCTTTTAAGTGTATATCCATCACCTTAAAATTAAAATGACAAATGGTATTTAGTTGCTGCCTTAGGATTTTAAATTGGTTTAGCAAATTAGCAATGGAGATGGAGAGGCTTCTTTTTACGGAGATTTATCTGGTACAGTTTGAGAGAAAGTAATTTCTCCTGCTTGCTCAGTCAAAATATGCAAAGATGAAATCATTGCACGGCGTTTAGCACGCAGCCCAAAGTTTTAATTGGTCTTTCATCACTGCCTTGGAACAGACAATGGAAGGGAGAGCAAAGAGGCTCCACATTACCAAGGTGCCCCAGTCAACCTGCCACAGACACGATGGACGTTCCGCCTAAAGATTTTTTAGCTTTTTATATATTTTTCATGTATTTTAAGCTTTGTAGACCATTAATACATACTTAAAACTTCTAGAGTTTTTCCTGCCCTCTCCCATAGTTTAACAAATTCTTGCTGATACAATCTTGAAACTGCATTTAGTCTTTCTTTTAGTCTAGCAAGTACACTTCATTTTGCACCATATGTCAAAGTTACAATAAAATATATGAATAAAATAAATGATCAGGGGGGGGTCACCAATGGCGCAGAACCTGGGTGGAATTACCTAACCAACTGCTCTTCTAACTGGACAGTATTTCTTACATATACTAATTAAATAACCTTATAAAAATTAGAGAAATACTGTACCTAGTGCGCATACCCCCATATTGTACACATGAAAGCTTTCAAACAAAATTTGGCTTTTAAATTAAAATTTTAATACTGTCTAGAAAGGTTTTGTGTTTTACACCAGGTAACAGATGCCTGGCCTGGGCTGAGAGAAGCCTGATAGGAATAAAATCCTGTTTAGGTTTTTCTGGATGAATGAAAAATTAAAAAAGGGGTAAAAAAAGGAAAAAGATAACTAGTTAGAGATTAACTAAGAGGTTCTGGAAGCAGGAGTAGAAAATATTATACCCTAGCCTTGCCTTGCTTTGCTTTGCCTTGTCTACACATTTTTTTGCAGCTTGTGATGCTTGTGCATATTTTCAGCAAGGTCCTTCTCCCACCAAGGAAAGGCTTTTGTCACCATCAGGAGCTGTGGATGTGCTGCCCACCTTGTTACGTGACCTGAGAAACCATGCTGAGAAAGGACCCAGCCAAAAAAGAAACCCGAATTCACACCACGTGTGGTAAGAGCCTTCTCTAGGTTGAGGGACTTCTCTGGAAATGTGTCACTTGCCTTCATGGAGGGCGTGGGCAAATGGAGCTTTGATCTTGCCAGAAGGATTTCTTTGATCTTTGCCAAAAAAAAACTGCTTAAGACTTATCTAACAGAGTCAGCAATATATTAAAATACATAAAAAATGAGGTTAGCAGCAGGGAGACAAGTGCTTGGAATAAGATTGTGATAATTTCTTTGTCCTATGTCTTGAATCCCCGATCTTTGTGATAGAGACACAGCTGATATCTCTGGGTTTTTTTCTCCAGTCTTTTCCTACCCTAGTGCAACTTTAAAAATTCACTGAGAGTATTTGCAGGGAAATTTGATCTGCAAGGGCAGCTGCCCCAGCTTTGACAAAAAATGCAGTGCCTCATCGAATGAATTTTCTCTAGAATGAACAGATCTGGTGTATTTCCTACAATTTTCCATCCCTGTCATAAGCATACTGATGAGTAATTTAGTATTTTAGTGACATTTTCTAAAAAAAAAGGATGGGATGTAACCTATATCAGTTTGGGCCTAAAGTTCTGAAAGCTACTTAAGTCTGAATAAAATCATTTAGCCTAGCTAAACTTTCTAAGGAAACATCATCCTATATGTAGTGAGGGAGAGAGTTCTAGGCATTTCTGAAGAAATAATATAGGTAACAATTACAATAAATAAAAATCTTAATTCTGGAAGAGGGAGAGAGAGAGAGAGAGAGGCATCTCAATACAATCTTTCAGTTTCTTATTCAATTAAAAACCTTTATTTTGAAATTGAAATATTCAACATAGAATAGCATAAAACCAATTGTATCACATTGAACTCTTCCTGCTTTTAAGCCAATTATAATTTTCAATAAATTCTGATTGTGGCCAGCTTTTCAAAGAAAAGTCACTATTAGCTTCTATTTATAATAGATAAAAGGTTCTCTAAACAGTGTTTAAACCTTTATTTCTTTTTAGAATTCTGAAAGTTACTAAAAGACAATTTATTTTTCTAAAATCTAAGAATTCTAATCTATTTAAAAATGCATGGAACTGCAAACTCAATGATTGCAGTTGTATGAAGATAAAGCACAGGTCTTTCAGACCTTAGAAAATAAAGGTACTTTAATTTTATATTTTTTTTTCCCTGCAAAGTCACCTTTGGAGCTTCCTTACAAATTATTTGAGAAACAGAAAGTTATCTTAATTTTCATGAC
>VXBU01009756.1:3827648-3897459 GCA_013400315.1 Bombycilla garrulus | reverse complement strand
TTTCTTTTTTTCTTTTTCCTTGGTTGTGCTGCTCCGGCGAGCTCGGGGTCACGCCAGAGGTAAAGGCAGCCCCGACGCCGGGCGCTGCCGGGGTACCACGGGCGCTGCTCTTCCTCGGCGCGGGTGGGGTGTGTGAGGAAGGGCTGCGCTGGCAGTGGGGCCGGTCCCCGCCCGTCGTGCCTCCCAGTGCCGACGGAGACTCTCCCCGCCCGCGCCCCGACGCCTCTATTCGCGAGGACATGCTGCCGCTCGAGAAAACACCGCAGGACCCGAGAAACGGCGGCAGTAACGGGGCATTTTTATCTCCTCTCCCTCCCTTTGATTGCCAGATGAAAAGGACACCCCACTTGTTACCTTGCCCCGACCATGACAGGCTCCCCCCGGCGGGGAGCGAGGCTGGGGGACCCTGTGGGGACATCGGCTCTCTCAGCAGTCCCCTGACGCCAACAGACCTCTTAAGAAATAGGTGAAGGAGGAGCTGCACCTGCACGGCCTCGCTGGGCCCAGGAGAGGTTGGGGGAGAAGTTGAATTTAAACCCCAAAATTTGGAGCGAATGGAGCCAATGAGGAGTGTATTCTGGTGGGTGCCTTCAGTTCTGAAAAGATTGAAGAAGGCATGGGAAATAATATTAACTTTAGGATCAGCCCCAATTTTTTTCCCTTTGAGAGAACAATGCGTGCCTTATCTCCCTCTGAATAAATAAATCATAATTGCCCGACAGTTACCCATCACAATAAACTTGACCAGATCTTCCAACAATTAGTTACGCGTTCTCTCTGCTCTGGTAAAAGTCTTGTTAAATGTGATGAATGTTAAAATAAGCTACCCTTGAACGTACCTTCCAAGATCTTTATTGGAAAAGTACAAGTATGTAAGCCTCTTAAGGAGACCGTAATGAAAGAGGGTGACTGGTAAAAGATAAGACTAGAGGCAGCACTAGATATTAAAATACAAATGAAATACTGATTGGATCATGCCTTTTAAATGGGGTTAGGTGTATTCCTGGTGCTGCTTTAAAAAAAATAAAAAAATTAAAGGTGTAACCTTTTCCTTCAGGAGCCAGGCACTGACTCCAGCAGCAGTTTTGCTGGAGAGAACTGTAGGCTTGGCCCTTTCCACGGGCAGCTTCAGCTGCCTCAAAAATTGCCTGGAAGTATCACACCGCAGTTACTGCAGCAGTGCCTGGACCCCAGCTGAGAAGGTGCTTCCCATTAGGCCAGGCTGGAGTGAGCCCATGCTTTCCCTCAACCCTTAGGAGACAACAGTCAGTGGTTTGGATAGAAGAGGGAGGCTTGCAAGATGTGAGGCTTCCCCAGCAGAAGGCGAGTGGAAAGTGTTTTGAAGCCTTCTGACCCAGGCCCCCCATCCATCAGATGCTCGCAAGAGCCCCGGGCCAACTTTGTAATCAGGGACATCCGTGGAATCTGCCCCTAAGACACGGAATTGGAAGGCAAGAGCAGAGCAGCAGACTTGAGCACACAAGCAAGCCCAAGGGCTGGCCCCAGGTGTAACCTTCTGGCTAAGGAACCAGGGTAGACCTTGGCACATCTGAGGACTTATAATTGGATTAGAAAAATAGCCAATATATTTTTTCATTGTTCCCAAGAAAGGCCTGATTTTTCACTTGGGATCACCCCACTTGTGTGTTTCTAAGTTATTAACCTGGCTGTACCTGTGTGATGGAAATGCTGGTTCTCCTGTGAGCAAAACAAGGAGAAGCTGCACTGAGGCTCCTCTCTGCAGGTGGTGTGAATCAGGTCAGGCCCTGGAGTGAGCAGAGTGGTTTCTTTCTGTCCCTCTTGGTGCAGAGCAGGGCACTGACAATTTCCCCTGAGCCAGACAAGGCTCCTGGGCCATCTACACACCAGGAGATCGCACAGGGAAATTCCTTGTGTGTTTTCCAGCTACACCCTTTGTGCAGTGATGGATGTCGTGGTGCAGCCCAGGTCTGGACATTTATAGCACTGTGTGATCTCCATGCTGCTGGAGGAGCTGGTGAAGGTCCATAACTCTAGAAAAGCAGGTAGGGAATTCATGGTAGAGGTTCATAGCTATGAGCAAGAAGAGGTGTTAGAGGAGCAACCTATTGGTTTCACTTGCAGCCTTTAACTTCTATAGGTCTTTTTACATGCAGAGCCATATATTTAAAGTGGATTTCTGGATTAATGTAAGGTTGTTTGAGGCTCCCTCCCTTAAGTAAAAACACACGAGACCCTTGCTTTCTTGTGGAAATGAACATAAATATGGATCCATTTCTGCAGTGGTTTAACATGCAGCTGAATTTACCCCAGAATGTCTGTTATAGGATGCATCATATAAATATATAATGAGTCACATTTTAGATACTGATCATGTCCTCCAGAGATAATAATATCAGTTGGAGGTTATTACAGGTTCTGTGATGTAGCTGTTTCATATTTGACTTTTTAAAATATGTTCCACTTACTTGTAGACCACACAAGCTCTGTGGAGGACACCTGGTATCTATTAGATTGTTTCAGTCCGTGGAACAAAGCTAATCTGATATGACTAGGGAAGTTGGGAGTTTTGCCATTGGTTTCAATGGCAGCAGGATGGGACTCAGAAGGCTGAACTGTAAAAACACAATTCCATATGATTTTATTCACATCTAGCCTGTCAGGAATAAAACCCCAGCAGCCAGAGGTCAGGGGAGCTGCGCTGTGCTAAGTTGCACACGTGCAGGATTGCAAGCACAGACAAACCATCTGCACGTGTGGATTTGCAGCTTTCACCTGAGCTTTAATTTAAAAATGAGCATCAGCTCAGCCTGAGCTACAATAGACTTGTGCCCTGAATATTGCTGTAGGTGGGATAAATCTTGGCTAAAATAACAGGCACCTAGCGATGCTAGAGGAAAGTAGAGCATTCCTCTTTGCCTTGCACATTGTAGCTTTCTGAATGTCCAGGAGATGGTACAATTACTGTTCATAGTGCCAAGCACCTACTCCTCCCACCTGAGGACATTCCTGAGCGCTGATTCCAGTGGGATTACTGAGCCCTTGTAAACTGGTTGTGCAGTGTGGTCAGTCATAAGTCAGCAACAAGCTCTAACTTCCCAGGGAGCTCGGTAGCAAAGATGAAAGATTTTTCCCCAAAAGAGTGAAACCTAAGGTGCTGTAGAAAGCTTCGGGGTCCTGCAGATCCTCTTTAATCCACTGACTCTTGACCACTGCCCAGAAATGCCTGAGTGCCCCACTTGCTGCTCCTCAAATCCATCACAAAATCGTTTTGAAGGCAGTGTCCTGAATGGAGAGCTGGTTTAAAGGGGTTTAGCCCTGCTGGTGCCGCTGCTGTGTGACAGGGTGGGTGAGGACAGTACGGGTTCCCTTCCCTTGCACGCTGGCTTACACCAGCTCCAGATTAGTCCCTGCAGTGCTGCTGCTGAGTGAAGAGCACCCAGCGCTGCCTTTCAGGCAGGCTTATGCCTCTGCTGAGGGTGTTTGTACTTGGGTACACATTGTTCACTCAGTGGGTTTTACTACCCTGAGCCTGCAAAGCTTGAAAAGTTACTTGTAAGCTTTATTTAAAATTACAGCAGCTTGTCACACTTCAAGCTCCTCTTTATAGCCAATAAATTATTAAAAATGATTTATGAAAACCCATAAATGATTAAACATGAGTGACATCACTATTTATTAATGCATATCAGGGGCCCAATCTGGTTGTGGTTTTGTTTATTTTTTAAGGATTCATTTATTTTGGATTCCTCCTAAATCCACGCTTATAGCAGTAGTGACTCTGAGAAATGAACTTACAATTTTTTTATGTCTGGCAAAATCATCCTTGAAATCACCAGGAATTTTGTGTGTATGAAGCTGAAAGTAAATCAGGGCTTCAAAATCTCTTTCCCAACAATTCGAAAGAGTCTTAACGTTTTTATTTAATTTGGATGGAATGAACTTGAAGGGAAAGCTCAAGCCCTAAAAATAAATATGGCTCTTCCCTATGCACTGAATAAAAGAAGATGGACATGGAGACAACTTCATGAGACATCTGACCCAACCCTTTGCATCACACAGAGCAAAGGTTGTAGTAATCCAGCCCTAAACTCCATTTTTATCTTATGCATCTCTACTGGTGCCTTAATTATCTCAATAGGCAGTTATTGTGTTTGCCAGGAAAGCTGTCATCAACTGTACCACTGCAATTATTTTTATGTTTCTGCTTCTGCAATGATTCTTTCATTTAGAAGAAGTCACAGGAAAATGTTTGTGTTAAATGGATTTTCTAGTCAGATCGATTAAAAAAAATTAATATGGTAGTGTAGGAGTTCCAGTAGCTCTTTAATATTTAGTTAAATAATAGAATTAACTTGGTTCTAATTTTTGTCAGTACTAAAGCATGCATTGAATGGTAAATGATTTAGAATGATTTCTGGGTAAACCAAGACAAGTACTAGAACAGACTTGCATATCAAATTTATTAGAAATCCTTCTTTTGAACTGTATTTTGGGTGAGACTATAAAATTAATCCAATATAAGTTTATGTAAGAGTAGCAAACTAATTACAAATTCACAAAATTAATTGCCATGGAGTTACCGAAATTGTTACATGACTATTTTAAATAGTCCTGGAAGGAAGAAAAGTCTCTAAAGCCAGAGATCAGAGCTGCACCAATTTTCAGCAGTGCACAGGTCCTGAGAGTACAAAGCCATCCCCAGAGCCAGCCCTAATTCAGAATAACTACAGCTCCTGCATTCCTGGCACACCACAACAAAAGACAATAAATGAGTCAGGTTTTGTCCGGTCCAGTCAGCCCTCGCTACTGTGCTCAATGGTTTGCTTCAGCCGAATGCAGGACTGGACTCAATATGTGCCTGCTTCTTTTTTTTTTTTTTTCCTTTATCCTGCCCCTCCGTCCCCTCCTTTTCTTTCTAAATGTATGTAGAAAGGAAAAGTCCCTCCACAGTTTTCAGGATCAGCTCCTCCCAGATTGCATCGTACGGTGCCTCTTGGCTGTACTGCACATTCCCCACCATAAATACATCCCAAGCACATTAGGAGGAGGGGGGCTGCAATGTTGGTGAAATGGACATTACAGGAGAAAAGCTGAAAACCTCAGGGCCTGATCCTGACCCCTTTGAGCTGAACAGGAGCTGATGCATGGGCTTCGGTGGGAGCAAGCTCGTGTGCTCTACGTGCAGAAGCATTAAACTTAAAAGCAAGCTGTTTAAAAGGCTGCATTGTTTCTCACTTGTACTGATAGTTTCTCATGTAAAGTTCTATATATTCTTTCACAATAAATACATGAAACAGTTAATCCAATGTTATATTGTTTAGTAATATTTTACTTGCAAATGACCATCATTTCTTCTCTGCTCTGTTTGTTCTTCTGAATGTCTGTTTTATATTCTGGAAATAGAAGAGCTGTTCTTTTAATGTCCATTTCTTTTTGATGATAATAGTTCTTTCTGGCAAATGCTGTGACTTGCAGCTAGTCTATATTTTCGATCAGTAAATATTGAACCACAATGGCAAGGAAGGTCTGAGCTATGATATGGCTAAAACAAACAAATAGAAAGCAGCCCGCCTCTTTTTTTGGGCTATATTTCTATTATTTTCTGGATAGATGTATCCTCCTCTAAGGCAATTCTAAATATTGGCTACTTTATCCTGGAAGGGACTTAAGCCAGACTGGTTTTGGGTAGTAGCTGCAGTGGGGAGCACAGGAGCCTTGTGGATCAGTGGCTAACACCCTGCCTGCTCTCTGCCTGTCCCGTGGGGCAAAAGGCAGGGTCCTGGGGGTGGCTTCATGATGACATCAGGGTGGTGGCTCACGGGGTGATGCTGGCGTCCCTCAGCCCTGCACGCTGTGGCAGGGGCTGGCACCGAAAGTGGGGTTTTGCCACGAGATTTGGTGCTGAAGGAAAGGCAGTGCCCGAGGTCTGGGGCAAGGCAGAGCCTGCTGCAGGCTCGGTGCTGGGGTAATCCCCTTCTCCTGGCCATGCCCAGTCGCAGAGACAGCCAGCGGGCCAAATCCCCGGCCCTCACCACAGCAGAATGCCATTGACTTTAATGAGCGTTTGCAGGCAGATTTCAGATAAGTCAATGTGGACTTTTGTCTGCGTGAGGACTGAAGGATTTGGCCTATGGTCTTTTACAGTATGAAGTTAATCAACATGCGGGAAATTCCCACACCCTGTAAAGGGCTCTATTGTACCTCTGCTCGACAGAAATCTCTGTTAAATCACTGGATTCTCTGCTAAAAAGCTGTGGGTATGATATGAACCAAAGTAACTCCAAGTCAGTTAACAGGATCTTCCCAGGAATGTATCAAAAAAAAGCTCCCACAAAAAAAGGAACCTGGATAATTCAATGGGAGCCAGTGGGGAAGTACCCGCTCCTGCCCTCATTAACATCAATGGGCGTTTCCCCATTGATGGAGCCCATTCAGTGGGAGAGGAACTGGGCTTTACAGTAGCCCTTTAAATTATATTCAAAGGTCACTTAAATTATATGGTCACTTTAAAACTGCTCTCCAGAAACCTGAGTAATATTCAGTTATGCTGGGCACTTGCCTGAAAGTGTCAATTAGGATCTCTTTGGATACATTCACTTTTGAAAAAGCCAGTTGGCATCAGCAGCTTGCTGTAGGATCTGCTGCAGTCTAAGGTGTTAAAATGAAGCATTTGTTTTTGAAATGACCTATAAAGCCTGTCAGCATTTGCAGTCCAGGTTGGGAGCGGTTGTGCAAGGCAGACTGTTTGATGTCTGGGCGGATAGTTTGCGACCTTGGGCATGGTCCAAGTTTTTCGGGGAGCTGAAATTATCACTGGACAGTATAGAAATACAAGCATTTGGCAACATGAAACATAGATAGAGACACCATCCTATAAATAATCTATTCCTCCTTCAGTTATATGGGATCCTGGAAATAATATTCTCTACTATGAATGAAAGTTGTCGAAGAATAGGGTAGAAAACCTGAACTCAGCCAAGTGGCTTACCTGTCAACACAGGCACAGCTTGCCCTCTAAGTTAGCTGTGCTTTCCTTGTCTGGCATAAAATCTACAAGAAGCAATAAGCAGTCTAAATAAAGCATTAATTCTCAGCCTTATCACTTACAGATCCATTATGCCTTCATATAATTTACTAATATTTATCTAGATGAACTAAATGTTACTGAAAATTTAAAGGCGGTAAACATGCTGTCTGCTGAATTATTCTGTGTGTGTTGGGGAAGTAGCTTGTGGCAGAATTGAATTATTTAATATTATTTTCCAGTATCATGTAGACGAAGTATAAGCTTCATTTTTTGGATTATGATTTGTATTATGAAATGCTTATCAAGTGTTTTCCAAAGATTAGTTTGGTTTTAATTAAATAAACCTTTCTCAGGAGAAAGCTCCCAACTACTCTTCGTACCCAGAGGCTACCGTACTTGTTGTTTTTAATTATTTTTCACTGTTACCCAAACTGCTTTGGGTACTCCTGCCCAATTAAATCACAGACATGGGCTTCTTATACACAATATGTTTAATATTTAATTTTAATTAAATTAATTAAATTGTTTATTTAATTTTATGTGCATTATTGTGCACGGAGCAATGCAAAATTTATGATAGGAAGAATTTGTGGGAGCTTTCAAACAAGCTAATTACTGAGGTAAAAAGAGACTTCTTCTCTCTTTCTAGGGAATAGGCATTCGACCATAAGGAGATAACAGAAGTTGTTTGGATAAAATAATAGGTGGTTGCGCAGCATTAAGAATTATTTGTTTTACCTTACTTTATCTTGTAACCATTGCTTGATCATATTATAATAGATTTGACAACAGCCTTCTCCCGCAGTTGTTGCAGGCAGGTAATCAAGTATTTATCAGGGTAAATAAACCTGAAGCTGCAATGTAAATGCACTGGTAACATTAAAAATCAGCAACTTATGTGCCACAGATACACATTTTTGGTTACACCCTCAGTCTTTTTTCTTCCAACAGACCAATTTATCTTCTAGGTAATCTTTACGAGAGCCTGCAGTTTATTGAAAAGAGTAGCAAATAAAAAACCCATCAATTTTTTACTAGTGCAGGTTATTTGTTGCGATATACTTTTTATTTTTTTTTCTTTTTTTTGTTTTTCTAATGAAGATTTCTTTCCCATTTGAAAAGAAGAGGCATTTTATTTGAGTATTTTCAATGCTGTTTTAATCTGGTGGTGGATTGTTTTGAGAAGGTCGCTGGTGCTGGGCATAGACAGAAGCTGTTTTGCACAGCCCTGATGCTGTTTCAGTAGGACGTTAATAAGCAAGAAAGACATAAAAGTGCCTTTTTGTGACGTTAGTTTTTATGATTTGTATAAAGGTAGCTCACAAGCCTCCTTTGCACCCATGCAGAGGCTGTGGGGACCCATCCAAAGCCCTCTGGATTCAAGTGGGGCTCTTTCTAGCAGTGCTGGGGGGCTGGAACAAGCCCTGTGGGGCTGATTTCTTAGCTGTGGAAGAGGCAAACCTAAGGCTGTGCCACAGCTGCTTTCATCAGGGGTCCAGCTCTGGCTAGGAGAGAGCAGGATCAGGCCCCCGGGCTGCCATGGGGTGGGAAAGGGTCCTGGAAATGCAAACCAGGCTCGTGGGGAGTGAGAGCAGCCCTGCCTGCTCTTGCAGTTGCTGTGCTGAGTGCAGCTGCGAGCGCGATCGTCCCGGCTGAGGCAGATGCAGGTCCTTATGGAAAAAAAATAAAGGGAAGTTTTTGCTTCTCTCCCCCACCCTCTTCCTGCCCCATGGAAATGCAGAATGTGTTTTGTGGACTCCAAATATCTGCAAAGTCATGATGGGCATTTTCCCTTTCCCTGTTTAAAGGTTAAAAGGGAGTTCATAGCGAAATAGAACATGCTGGTTCTCTGAGTATAGTGACAATTAAAACAAATATAAATAAATGTATTCACAGGAATTATTCATATAATAATTAACAACTCCTCAGCCCCAAGAGCAGAACAGCTAAAAACAATTTTTCTTGAACGTTAGAGGTATTCATAGAGCAATAGTTTTATTTCAGCAGATTAAATAGTATCATAAAAGTAGCTGATGATGCAGTAAATTAAAAATCAGACTGGGGTAGAATTTACAGCAGCTTTTTTTAGTCTAATACAATTACCCATTACTGGCTAAACATTAGTTTTAAATCAACAGCAGTTGTCACAAAGAATTTTCTCTTAAAATTATTACTAGAAGAATTTAAAATGAGAGCAATATTACCGGATACACAAGGCCTGAAGAGATCTTAATACTGAAGGAACACACATCATAAAGACTCATCTAGATATAATTTTTTCCCTGCAGTCTTTATTCCTGCACAGAGCCAGGCAGAGCAATGCCTACGCCTCCCTAATGCACAGGCACACACCGGGAGAGAAATCCACTTGAATTCACAGAGATTCACCTCACCTCGGAATGGTTAGACTTAAAGGAGAGCTGTGAATAAGGAATGAGGCTGGGGCCAAGCCCTGTGCAGCAGCTCTGTGGCACTGGGGGCTCGCTGCCTGCCCCTGAGTGTTCGCTGCCACTTTGGATTTCCACACTCTCAAGCGTACGAGGTGCTTTATGGAAGTGATAGCACCCAATTATTTCCAGCCCCTTCTCAAGATATTCTGGGCAGTATCGGAAAACTCTGAAGTTCAAAGCCTTCGCATGCTAATGGGAAGAGGGTTTATGCCATGAATAAAATGGGAAAGGGCCACATGATGCTGGAAACTGTTGGGGGGGGAGATTCAGGGTGCCATGTGCAGCTCCCTGTAACCAGTACCAGCACAGCACTCAGATTGCCCCCAGTCCCAGCTGCTGTGACAAGAATGGGTGCAAAACAGGCATTTTAGGCTGCTTGCTTTTCCTTCCCTTCTCAGGAAGACCTGGGTTCTGAGAGAATGAAGAAACAACAAGTGTGTCAAGCCAGCGTGGCATATTTAGCGCAGGACATTTCACAAGTGTAAATAAATGCTTTTTACCAGCCACAAAGACACACGTATGTGCTACTCTGTGCTACTCTGTGCTCCCATGCTTGCAATAAGGTGGGGAGAAGCTCGGATATAAGGTTCATGATGTAAATCAGGGCAGGCAACTGCAAGGAAGAAGTAGCTATATGATTTACAGAGTAAATTATCGGCTCCACTAGATTTCATTATCTTCACCAAACTGTTCTTTATATATCAGTGTGTTTATATTTTATTCAGAGATCTTCTCAGGGCAGGAGGCTGAGCATGCACACAGTCACCATTTCCTGAGATGCGTGCAGGGTTCCAGGAGTTATTTATAAAGGCAAACTTTGACTTTTATAGGCAGGGCGAGATTATTTTCCCTAGCTAAATATATGTTTTAGTAAGTGTGCTAAAGGTACTATAATATATGTGCCTGTTATCTGATGAGCTTACTGCAACAGCTGCTGTTTATCCATGACGGCATACTGCTCTAAGATTGATGGGTGGAGGACTCATAGGAGCCAGCTCCTGGGAGACCCTGCCCTGGCACCCCAGGCTTTCCCAGCTGGTGCCCCACACATGACCAGCAGGGCAAACACAGGCCATGGGCACCATCAGACCACACAGCTCGGCTCAACCAAAATGGAGCTGAGGGATCTGTGGGAACCGGCTGATCCCAACATTATCGCTTTTTGCATGGGGTCCCAAAGGGAGCTGTGATGGAGGGAGGTAGGATTTGTTCACAGCAATGGGAAGATATATGCTATGAGTTCTCCCCAGGCTGAGAATTTGAGTAGATGCCTCACAAGAAAGGAGGCAAGGTGAAGGGAACAGGACAGGGCAGAAGGTTTGATGGCTAAAATCTGAACTGGTGACTGTTCACTTCTGGGACAGCTCATCCCTTTGTGACATACACTTCTGTGAGCTCAACTACACCATGTGCTGTTGCTGTGTTTAATTTCTTTTTTATCCAGCACAGGCCGTTTTCCTTCCCTTTGTCCATGGCATCTGCTGCAGTGTCACCTAACTTCACCTGCACTTTCCACAGAGGGATCCTTTGCCCCTGGCAGTGCCCATTTCCCCAGGCTCTCTTGCAGCTTCACTCCCACCACAGTGTGGTCACTGCAAGGGTCATCTCCTGGTGCAGAAGCCACCTAAGGGACAGGGTGAACTTCCAGACCTGTACCCTGTTGCATGTACCCCTGCATCCCTTCCCTTCCTTGTGCACTGTGGCATGAGGATCAGCATGAAGGCAGACATCCCGGTCGTGGGGTGTCTCCTGAGCCACAGGAAGTTATTTCCTGCCACTCCTTATGAGTGTGGACAACTTCCATGTGACTTAGTACCTGAATCAGGAGTGCAGGTGTTAAGGAAGGGTAATCTTTACCTGACAGAGCAAAACATCTCCAGTTGTGCTGTCCAAAGCCATTGCAGGAGCCCCATCAGCTCCAGCATGGCCATCCCAAACTGAGTGGTCCAAGCTGTGTGCTGTACCACACACGCAGCCTATATTATTATTTAACAGAAAATAAATAAGAAAAAATAAAAAAGAAAAATATAATGTTTATATAGAAAAATCTATTTCATCACCATGTTTTTTAAGAAAACAACTTTAGAACAGCACTTCTGGACTTCAAAACGCCATGAATTTACAGTGGTACAAGTCTCCCCTTTTTATTTCTGTATCTCTCTGTCCAGCAGGTAACTTTCATCACAGGCACTTCTTTTCATTTTGTAGCATATTTATCATTACAGGTGTTTGATGAAGTAGAGCAATTTAATTATTCCCATTTTTCAGCAGTGGAGCTGAGGAATAGTAGAGCTAAATGATTTGCTCAAAGTAACACAAGAAACTTGTGGCAGAGAAAGGCTCTGCCCTGGGGCTTTCCTGCAAGACATTATTAAGACTCAACTTCAAAGATGGGACATTTTGATACATAAAAATCTGGTTACTGCTCTAGGTTGGAGTTTTACCTTGGCTGCCTCAGCTTCAGGCCAGCATGTTTCGTGGTGGTTGAATGTAAATTTGTTATTCTTGAGAAAGGAAAAAAAAACCCCTCGAAAAGAAGTAGAAGCTGAGATTTGTCTAAAACTGAGGAAATTGATGGGAAGGAGTCAGAAGCTCCTGATGGTTTTATTTCCTCTCCGTGCAAGCAGAGCTTGTAGAATATATCACATGAGGTAACTCACACGTGTGTGTACGTTTGCCAGTGTGTGTGTGTGTGTGTGTGTGTGTGTGCTGCACACACCCGCTGTGTTTCTGTTTGTATATTTGATCTATTTAACCATTTTGGGCATGCAGTTTATATTCCCAGCAACAAATAAAATGTCGCCCCATAGGCAGAAGTCTTACACACCGGCTTTGAGTCTAGAAGTAATTTTCTTTTGTTCACAGTGGAGTTATTAAGCTCTCGCAATACGGGTTTACAGCAGAAGCGCTGACAGACTTAATTTCAAGAGCAGTGTGATTAGGGCAAGGCACAAGGCAGTGCTGTACCAGTGCTTACCTTTATTAGCTGTGATAGTGGCGTAAGTCCAGCCAGCTGAGGGGAAAAAAACAAAACTAAGGCAAACAAACAAACCTCCTCCAGCAGCAGACAACTTTGGCTTTTGGAGGCATGCTTTAGGGGATGCGTGATGCCAAGCAAATTCCAAACTGGGGGAGACGCATAAGTGCTTTCGCTAATATTTATTTTATGACACATTATAACTACTGTGTGTTACTGTTGCTACGAACCCTTGGGAAATAAAACTGGGAGCTGTGCTGTGGTGAACCTAATAGTCCACAACTTTATTAAACATGGAAGCCAATGTAGACGGCATGGGCAGGAGCCATCGGTGTCGGCCCAAGGCAGGCAGTGCTGTGCCCAGGAACTCTCCCCAGCACCTCCACATCCTCCTTGCAGGGCCAGGCTGTGCTGCTCCCACGGGTCCTGCTTTGCACCTGCTCGTGTCCACCGAAAACTGCCGAAATGTCACTGTGCCAATATTAGCTGCACGCAGGGAGCTGCACCCCGATCAGCTGGAGAGCGGAGATTACTCACAGATATTGCACTGAGGAAAGCTGCACAGGGAAAGGAAAATGAAAGAAAAGCAACATTCTCTATAAAAATTCTCTGGCAGCATTAATCAGCTGCATGTTTGGTTCTCAGTTGTTTGCCTGGCTCTTGCTCCAGGTTGTGCTCCTGTTTTGGTATCACGAGGCTGCCAGGGCTGCTGATGCTCGGTGGGCACCTCCTCACAGACACCGGTGGTGGGGAAGGGAATGCAGACATGAAACCTGCCTTCAAAACATCCTTCTTTTTTATTTTATTTTTTTTTTATGAGATGACAAAACCCAAATCTAATGAGTTTGTACAATCTGAATACCAATCTCATTAAAATGCGCTTTTCCATTTCTTTTGGATCAAACCCTGCTATAGTCCTTCCCTAAATATTAATCATTTGTCTGCTGGGACCATGTTCATTTTCCATTTTCTTCTTCTACCAGCATTTTTAGGGACTGAATAATTGCTCTCTGGAAACAATTATAAACCCAGTTAACTCTTCCCTTTCTCATCTTCTCTTCCAAGTCCTTTACATTGTCCTGGTTTTAGGGGACATATGGATAGGGTTTCTTATTCTTGCTCTGTCTGGGGATTGAGGGCTTGTGTGTAAAAAGAGAGAAAAAAAAAGAGGAAGGTAAATTTATAACTTTTTTCAACTTATTTGAATTCAGTGGCTTTCTTTGTGAGTTTCCGTGAGACAGTAAATTAAGAAATCTGAGGCAAAAGTAAACAGCATGCAAGGACTGAGTGGCTGGTTGGACCGGTGGGCTTGTGCTGGTACTTGTTTCTAGGCAGGTACTTGAAGAGTATGTCACAAAATTCTGAATCAAATGCTTGGCCAGAAGGAGAAGGTGTAAACTCCATCCTCCTGTGTTTAATTTTCAACTCTAATATAGACATATTTTCCTACAGTTACAAGAGAACAGCAATAGGAGGGATGATTTGGTAGAAGAGGTCTTTGCCTGAGTGATACTAAGAATATCTTGCTAAAAGATAACGGGTTATCCTTTTCTCTTCAGTGTGGCAAAGGCATGTGGTATTTGTAAAAATGTGGAGTTAAATGCCCAAAGTGAGGAAGTATCAAAAAGCAGTCTGAAGTTTCTGGCTCTTCAGGGGTCAGACCTTAGAAGCCAAAACTCAGATCCAATAAAGGGAATTAGGAATTTCAATACTAATGAACTATTGTGGGACACAACAGTCAACTCCGGGGGTCCTGCTATCCTAGGGCATCAAAGGATGTTATAAATCTACTGCTTTAGTTTGTTGTCCCATTAGGAGAAGGATATCTTTGCACTGACAGAACCCTCTTTTGATATTTTGATTAAAATTTATGAAGTCCTGTAATCATCTTCTCTTGCCACTCACTGCCATTATGATCGCTAAATGCCCTCGTCTGTGATTTTCCCCTTCTCAAAACTTTTTGTGGTATTCAGATCATCTCTGTCTGACAAAGTGGGAGGACAGAACATTTGTGAAGGCACTCTAGCTCCTAATTGGAGTGATAGTGGCACAAAGGGCTCTGGAAACAATACGTTGTGCTTAGGAACGAGGCCAAGAAGGGCTGCCGTGCCCTTCAGCAGCGTGTCAGCCAAGTCGTGCATAGCACAAGGGTTGTGAGCAGTAAACAACCTGGCTCATCAAGGCCCTTCACAAACTGTGACAGTTGAGCTTCTCTTACTGTGGGGATTTTTCCAATTACTGTCCTGACAGGATCATTCAGCACCACACTGGCTTTTACTTTCTTTCTGGAAATGGAGTAAGTTCTTGAGGATCTAATGTAATCTTTGCTGCTATTTCAGACCGTGGGTCCTGCAGGAGGTCAGGCAATACCTGGGACACTGAGACTCCTCTGAGCTCTGTGCAGGTATCATGCAGGACCCAGCACTTGCCAGCAACTTAAGATTTTCTCTGAAGCGAGCAGTTGTTAAAATCTTTCTAACCAACTTTTCCTGCCTCCTTGAAAAGTCTCAGCTTTAAGGAAGACTTTTGAGAAGATTGTAGCAAAATAATTGGATAGCTTTTGCCTCTGCTTCGTTTCTCCCTGACACTGACAGGCTAACCTGAACTGTGGTGGTGACACAGAGCTGCTCTTGCATGCTGAACTCTTTTTCAGTCTATGTGGCATTTTTGGCCAGCAAGGCAGAAATCGGTTCTAAGATCTAAACATGACTGGACATGTCACCCTCAGCTACGACCACAGTGAATGTGATCAGCTCATGGCAGCAAAAGATGGTGCTGGAGGCACAGACACAGGTAGAAGGGGTGGTAGATGGACTTGTCAGTGTGGGTACACTTTACCTGGTCCCTTTTCTTGCTTATGTGAGACTATTTAGGGAGCACAGAAGAGTTTTATGGCTTTTGAAGCATCCATCTGTTCTTACTTGTGTATGGCAAGCACCCTGTTGTTCATCACACCTTGCCTTGGTTGCCTATATGCTTATCCCCTGAAAAAGAGAATTTTATGAGGATCAATCTTTTTATCTCTCCAGGCTTTGTGAAGAACACGTGATGTGCTGGCCTAGCCGATAGATAACATTTCTTGCAGAAAGTTCTGCACTGGCTCTTGGTGGTGCAATTTGAAAAGCTGAAGTCTGGTAGTGTGTGGTCGAGTGTTCAGCTACACAAGAGATCTGGTCTTTTGTCTGGTAGCTGAGGAAACCTGATGGATTTGATCAAACTGCTTTGATGAGATACAACTGGGTAACTTCCCTCTTTACCAGGAAGTGCTGGCATGGGAGTTAATATTCCCCTAGATCTTGCAACATCTGTCTTCAGCTGTCTGAAGTCTCCCAAATCTACCAGTGTGACAAGGATGGTGTGGCCACGGCCAGAGGACCTGGGGGACAAGGGCATGGAAAATTTATCTTTGCAGAAGGCAGCACTTTGAAACCCTTGAGGAAGAATAGGTAGAGGGTTACAGATATCAGCAGGTATAGTCCTGATCCTGTCCTGTTACAGTAAAAACATTTTCAAAATCAGCTGTCTCACTTCAGGGTTCAAACCTGTTAACTGTAGTTATCTATCTAAAAGATTTTGTAATGATCCTGTGTTTATGTGTTAGACTTAGAGAACATTGTCTCCATCGGTATGTGTCTCCAGAGATGCTGAGACAGTGCTTGCTCCCTTTTACTTGTTCTGCGTCATTTCAATACCTCACTTCCTGTTGATAGTTTCTCTTCATCTCCATGTACAGTGACTTCCATTTTGGTCCCACATTTCCATCCTTTTCCACCATTTCTGCTGGAAGAATCAGTAGTCATCTCTTGAAACTCTCTAAATTCAGTGTATCTTATATAGTACAGCCTGAACGCTCCTGCATGTGGGAAACCAGGGCCAACTGTACCAGTTTTCATATTCAAAAAAAGTTCTTTTCATATCACATCAATTTAATATTAAAGAGAAATTAAAACTTGACATTCTTGTTTATAATTTAGTTTTTTTTCAGACCCCTTTAGATTTCTTGTTTGCATAAATGGAATGATTTCATGGCTGTGAAACTAAACAATGGGTAGTGTTGATGCCATATATTATGAAATAGGTCTTCATGGATCATGTTTTGGGAATATTTCAGTGTCTGTATCCATTCAGACTTTAGCTTCTCTGCAAGACTAAGAAGATCCCAAATGTTGGTGTGCACACATAATAACTTATTCATAACTTCTTTATATGCCACTGTTCTTCCTCATAAATATACTAATAAAACTCATTATAGAAATCAAAGCTAGCTAATACAATATATCTGATGGACAGCTGTCTCTGGATGCATGAATTATAATTACATGAAGCAAGATGGTCTTATTATGCTAGGATATCTCTGCTCTGAATAAATTTCTATTACTGGAGTGTAATCTTTTGACTCAGGCCAGATGATAGGAACTTGCCCAAGTCAGTCCCTTACAGCATTACTCTTGAGCTGTGCTTTCACTTGTAGAATTACAATTAGATAAGTGGTGCTGGAAGTTGTGTCTTGGAGTAACAGTGGCCTGAGCGAGGTGGAAGGCTGGAGGGGACCAAGGAGCATTTATCATCTGAACTGGTCTTACCACTCCAGCCTGCTTTCAGGCTATAACTTAATGCCATACACTGATTTAGATGTAGCACTTGTCAGCCAAGAATAAGACTAAAAGACACAGACATTTGAGGACTTGACCAACACTTTATTGTGAATACGTGATTGAACTCTGAGCTGACAGACAGACAGAGACAGCCACTAGTGTGAGAAAGAGAATTTGTTCTGCCATGTAAGATTTCAAAATATCTTAAACTCAGATCTGTATTTTAAGCTTAGACCACTCTTAGCAGATTTCTCAATACTATTTGATGAGCTGAGTGATTTTTTTAAACTTATTTTTCACTGTCTTTTATTCTGTGCTTTGCTAATAAAAATGGCAGCATCTACTTTTGAGACACCACTTGGGACAGTCTTTATTTCAAGGGATTTCTCTCCTCACATCTCCAGTATTCATATGAATAAGAACAAACTGATACCGAATGTGGAAGCCACAAACCTTTACTGGATCCCTTTGCTCTAAATTTAAGATAACTCAAGGCATTTACATGGCAGCAATGCAATACTGGGTTTTTGCTTAGGCTTAACCTCAAAGGAAAGGACAAAGAAAGGGCAAACCATCCATGCATACTGTCATTTCTCTCACTGAAAGTGTTCTGACCCTTCTCCAAGAAGCTGAGCTATCACTGATCAGCGGTAGAGAGACCTGACATGAGAGACCTGGAAAAAGAGTTTGTGTCCTCAAGAAACGCAGGGAACACTCACAAATAGGAAACTTTCTTTGAGGAGAAGGAATTTCCTTATTGCTATGCCTGACCTATCAGGGAAGGTGTAGCACATCATATTGGTCAGTTCTGTTCTCCTCCTGATCTGTGCAGATGACAAATGCAGTGGAGAATCACAACTATTACAGGACAGAACAAGAGTAAATGAGCACGCAACATCTCCCCCACTCCTGCCCTGGAAGGTTGTCTCAGGTCTTGGGCAGAATCAAGAATATCCAAAGGACTCATGAAATAGCCAGAAAGTAAAACAAAGCAGCAGAGGAATAATTCCACTTCTTGATTTTAAGGATGCATTTAAATAAAAAGAAAACAATGGTTCTCCAATGCTTTCTACTCAAAAATGAATAATCAGTTTTACATTTAGAGATAATGAAGGCATCATATGCACAGAGAGAAACCTGTCCCTGTATTTATTATATGTAAGTTTTGATTTAAGCTACTTCTGCTTCACAAATGTACTTAATATCAACAAGAGTACTATTTACACTGATTTTTTAATTAAAGGAATGTAGTCATCTTTTATGCTTGCAGTTTGCCTGCAAGCAGATTTTTTTTCCCCTTCAAATTCATTCTGTCAAAATGGTTAGACAAATTGTTTCTTGAAACGTATTTGAATTATGGATGATTTGTGAGTCGTCCATAGCAAGATATTTGCTGTAGCTAAGAGTTATGAATATACTTAAACTTGTCGTCTGAGCTCCTTATGTTACCAAAGGACAGAAATTAGTGTTTCAAAAAAGGTGCCTCATCCTCTGAGGATGAAGAAGATGTGAATTCCTTTGGACGTACCTTTCTATTATCTATGGAAAAACTCTTGCAGACGTGGAGCCTAAAATTTTGATGGTTAAAGATAAGTGAGATATTTTGTGACTGGTCATGTTAATTCAGATACAGTTTTTGGTCCTCAACAAACTCATGTAGTATTTATGAACTGTGCTGCTTCTGTCCCAGCCAAATTTCAGCTCTTGACAAAATTGTTTGAACTTTAGATCAAAATCCTCTGTTTGGGAGCATTTGTATGGAAACATCCTAGAAAGCCTGGGTTGTGGAACGAAAAGATAAAAGAACCTCTGGCCTGGTTTCTAGTTTGGTGCTAGGTTTGTGAATAGCCTTGTGGGCTTCAGAAATTCAGAGGAAATATGATGTTGACATCGAAGAGCAGCAGTGCTATACTCTGTTGCAGTGGGCAGTGTGGGTCTTGTGACAAGAAGTTACAAAGGGGAAACTAAAAATAAATAAAAAATAAAAGGAAATCTCAGAAATCTGTCTGATGCTGGAAACATTAATCGATACTTAGCAAGCATGATGATAGTTTTCTTGGGGAAATAAAAAAGAAGAAAAAGGAGTCTAAGTTGTTGCGATTGGTGAAACACCACTGATAAAGAGCTCAGGGGAATGAAATGGGGACAGTTCCTCAGCCTGGGGTGGCAGCCAGGTGTCCCCCATATCCTCTGGAGGACCCCACCCCTACAAGGTTACTGCTCCCACGCCAGGGATTTCATCCACAGCACGAAGGGTGAGGAAATGAGCTGATGGCTGTGATACCTCAGGACATCTTTACCAGCATCCTTGTTTGTGCAGGAATGTATCTGAGCCACAATGTAAAGCACAGAAAATAGAAAGAGTTTTACATGCTTTTAAACACAGGGACTACTGATACTGTCACTGCCTGGGTTTGCCTACAAACAACGCACCCAGCTGAGTAATTTATTCTCAGTGTATAATCTTTGACGGCTGGAAAGCAGAAAAGCTGTTCAGTGCATTTGGAAATGACTGCAGCTACAAGGTGAGAGAGCAGTATTTAATATCTGTTTTGAAACCAATACTGGAGGCACCTGATAAACTGCCAGAAGATGGGGTTTGTAACACACAGAAAGCTAAAATCTGAAGAACTAACAAACACTGAAGTCTCTCATAGGGGGATATAAAAACTGTGAAGTCTGGACTCAATTTATTTTGTCCTTATAAAATGCAGTTGTTTAAATCTCATGGGTCAACAAGTGAAGGCTGAAATTTCACAAGAGTGGGCATTTTTGAATGGATCCTCTTTCAAGAATATTGCAGTATATGGGGCACCTGTACTCTGATTCAGCCCGCCGTGAGAAAAAGCGAAACACTAATGAAACACTAAAGGAGAAATGATAAAAACAAACAAGAAATAAAACTTCTTTAAGCCTCAGAATTATCTGTGTCTGGTTGTGGTTGAAGCCTTTGTTGGTGTTGCCAAGACCCTCTTATTCACTATCTTACTTTGGAAACAGGGAGAGAAAGGCTTAAAATGATAACATTTTAAAAGGACATCAATACAGCAGTATTTTGTTACTGATCCCCAAGTTCTTGTGTCTCATCAGCAAAATGCATCAGGGCCTGCAGAATAAGGGCTCTAGTGGATTTTTGAACTCCCTTTATCCCAAGGCCATGTGCTGTGTCCTGGTGGGTGCTATGAGGGCTGAAGGTGCCCCAGAATGACCTGGTGCAGCAATGTCATCTCCACTGGTGTCCCCAGGAGCCATGCAGCAATGTGTGGGCCAGAACTTGGTGGTTTTTACAGTGGCAGAATTGAGCAGCAGGAAGGAAAGGCACAGAAGGAAGCTGGTTATGAAACTAGAGCTTGAGCTCGACCCTAATCTCTGGAGTAGAAAATGTCTACAGAAAACTGAAAGGTGAGGGTAGGTATAAGATTATAATAGGTGTGGAAACAAACAGAATGTTTTCTCAGCTACCAGCTGTTTTGCTCCAAGAAGTAATGGAGGAAAGGGTTTAAGAGGATTGTTTTATAGTTGATAGGAAAGACCTGGAGGTACAGATAGGTATTTAAAAGTTAAAGGCAATAATTTTACTGCAGTGGAAACAAGAAGTGAGACTTTTACTGCTGCACCACAGTCCAAGCTGCCTTGGGAAAGATCTTTATGGTGTTAATATAATCTTGGCAACCCCTGTCCATGTGAAATCAGCTGTACAGCAGTGTGCTGCATCTCCAGCCTGGTTTTGCTGACATCCAAAAACAGGGGCAGGACTTCTCTGGATGAGGTATCATCTAACTCCATAAGCAGGGACTATTCCTGTCCAGAAGCACTCACATTAAACCAGTGCCACCAACCCCTTCACCCACGTCAGTCCCTGCCATGCTGCAGTTGGTGTCTATAGGAGACTATTCATGAAATTCACCATGCATTCAAGCACTCGTAACATCCTTTATTAATATGAACAGCTGCAAAATTCAGACAGAAGAAGCAAATGAGTGATGGGCAAGAGGAAAAAGGAAATTACGATAGCAAGCAGACAGCTGTGAAGACTAGCAATGCACCCAGCTAATGGTACTGCAACCAGAATTTTTAAAATGTGTAATAGGAGATAAATAAACCGATAACTAAAATCGATCTCAAAAGGCCACATGGGAAGATGCACAGTCTTGATTACCTAATTATGGAAGGGATATTGCAGAAATGGAAATAGTACAACAAAGTCCCATGATGACTTCGAGATTGGAGACTCCAAAATGCTTAGTGAAACTAGGTCTGTATCCCTCGCAAAGAGAAAAGATTAAGAGGGGACCTGGCGGAGCTGTGAAGGGCTCTGGGGGGAACTGCAGGGAGCAGTGCTGCAGTTATTAGAGCTAATGTCAAATATGAGGATGAGGGACACAGCTCCAGCGAGGTCTTGCACTGTACAAATGTAATACATTTTTTTTTTCCAGAGGGTATATATTATAAGCTACCAGATGCTGCTCTAGAAGCAACCGATCTGACCAGATTTCAAATAGAGCAAGAAGCATATGGAGAGAGAGGGGGTGAAAAACAGTATATTATGGAGAACAACTGTTAACTGGAGGAAAGGATAGGCCTAGCTGGGCTTCCTGGCCTCCTGCCATCTTAAGATTTTCTTATGTCCCTGTGTAATCTTCTGACTTTTGATTTAGATGTTTCCTAAAAATGTGGCCCAGTGGTTGGTACATACTAGGCATTAGCCCAAGAAAAGAATGAAAAAAAAATGCACTGTATCTCATTAAAGAATTTTTAAAGGGAGACTTTGAGGCGCCATTTGCTTCTTGTTACTCATCTTTGCAAACGTCTCTTGTCTTCCCAGGCTCTGCCCTGATGCGTTAGCGTTAGCAGCCTGTGGATTTCTGAGCCGCGCTGAAACAGGGACTCAGAGCGGCCAGCCGAGGTCGGTCGAGCAGAGATGGCAGCGTGAAGCAGGGGAGGAAGACAAAAATAAGATCAAGCAAAGTAAATGATACAAGATCTTTGCGTGCACGTAAACAGTATCGGGTGAAGAAATGCAGTCTAGTAATGGCTTTTAAGGCTGCTGTTGGGAATAAGGATCATGCCTATATCTGAAATATTTACGGTTCAATTAACAGAGCTTGTTTCCATAAAATATTTTAAAAGAGAACAGTATTTATCTTTAATTATTTTAATTTTCTTCGATGAAAGATTCCAATATAGATATTGCTGTAGGCACAGGGGGCACTGAACACGAAGAGGTAGATTCCGTAAACAATTTTTCTCAAAGCTCTACAAAGTTTAAATATTAATTTGTCCATAATTGGCAGAGAAGCAATTAAAAATGCTACAAAGCTGACTTTCTGCCTCTTTTACTTTCTCCTCCCTTTTCATTTAACCACAGTATAGAAAGTAGATGTAAAACAATAGGACCCTGAGCTGTACAGAATTCTAAGCCTAGCTTGCCTTAAAGCTACAATATGGATTTAATTTATATGCAAATGTAAGCAATAAAAAGCCAGACACTGTAAAAATTATAGTATTTTTCATAGATGCTTCAGCACTGGCACACAAGCCAGCAGTGATTTCAAACAAGGAGCTAATTATTACTGGTCACTAAGCTACCTTTTTTTTTTAATATCTCTCTTTCTTTCTTCAACTCCCCCCCTGTTTTTTTAACAATGAGTAAATTATTTTCTTGAGCGAGGAGAGGAGGGTGAGAGAGAGAGAGAGAGAGAGAGAAAGAAACTCGAATATTGGGGGTGAGTGAATGAAAACAGCCAGAAATATCTCCTGTGAGATTCAACATCAGGATAATTTCACAGTCTCGCTTTTTGACTGCTGTGTCCTGAAGCTGACCAGCACCATGCAAGGCTGATCAAAGGCCATCGGAAACATCAAGTAAGCCTAAATGGGGCTAAAGTATGCTAATAGAGAAGCTAAATGTACTTTAATCCTGTTATAATACAAGGTAACTTAGAGGCAGTGAAGGGCCTTGTTGCTTTTCCCTACTGGGTCCAGGACCCCTGCAAATCTTGAATAGAAGTTGCTTCCTATTCTTCGTCGGCCGGGGTATGGCTTTCTCAGATGCACACACAGTCCCCTCCTCCTCCGTTTACTAAGTGTCAACAGTCGGCTGAGCAAGACTTCTCCGCTCCTTAGATCAGCACCCTGTGACCTTCCACATTTAAGCACAGACCATTAAGCTAAGCTTTCCAGCTGTTGCCTGAATTATGAGGGTTTTTTTTTTTTTTTTAGAGGAGGGCAGAGCTTAGAGGAACACAAGGCAACAGTTTTATATTATGGACCCACTGCCACCCAACTTGCTATGCAGAGCAATGTGCCTTCCGCAGGGCTGCGGCAGACGGGTGACGTTCGCTGAAAATGGGGCTGCTTTGAAGTGATTCAGGCTCTGGGCTGTCCAGCTTCGGCATCATTGTGCTCTCTCCGGGAAATGTAATCTAATTTTAGGAAGAGGAGGAAGCAAAGTAAACGTGACTGAACTGCACTGCGCTGTGCACACCGTCTGGGACGGCATCCCCGGGAACATCCGTGCTCCTTGGGCAACCTTCTTGTTCATTTTCCTTCTTCTTTTTTAGACACCAATTTTGGTGCATCCTACCCAAGAGAGGGAAAAAAAGGTGGTAGTTCTGCCTGTGAAATGATATGCTTTCGTGGATGCCCCAAACTAACGACTGCTTGCAAACCCTAGATTAAAAAAGAGGACTGATGTAATTTTAAAGCCAGCCAACTGCCTTAGTGACTGTATCAGAAGATTAAAAACAAAGGTTTCATTGAAGCACTACCTCCCACTGTGCAGCTGAAAGTCTCATGGCTGAGGCAAATGGTCCTAAATATCTTTCTGTTAAGTACAAATTACATACTGGATATATTAAGTTGTAATGGTGCATTTTTCAAGAGTCACTTTTCTTGTGCGAGAGCATCAGTAAAGACTCAAAAAATACAGACTGTATGGCATATAGAAACAAAAAGGAATCTGCCTTTTACAAAAAATGTTTTGTTCATATCAAGTCCTCTTTTTCCGCCATCTCTCCCCATCCCCCAGCTAAGCCTGGAGTTTCAAATGCCAGAACCAGTATGTACAGTAAGTCCTTTTGAAATCCATGGCAGAGAAATAGTATCCTGGCCTAGCTAACTATTATCTGCACTTACATTCCTAAGCCTTACCCCTCTGTGTTAGTGCTGATAGGAGTCCTTCAGATCAGCTGAAATCTAACTGAATAAAGATGCTCCAGAAAACATCTTCTTAATGTGGAATTATCTTTCATTTACATGGGCAACATCCCTTAACTCGACACACGTGCTATAATGCTTCATGCAATAGAAACATTCATATAAAATTTAATGATTAGCATTCATTCTGCTTCCAAATGATCAATAAAATGCTAAGTAATACACAATGTGCAAAGTAATCTGCTAGTGTGCATAGACTTGTGTTACTGTGTGGGATGTAGGTGCCTCACAACAGTGGGAGTAGAGGAGGCGAGCAGTGCCCCACTTGGGGAAGGGACAGTGGCACCAGGGCTTGTTCCCAACCAGCCTTGGAATGCTGTGTGTCACACACGCAGTGCCACACGTGCAAACATACATGGGCACACACACATGCACAGTTACGGCAGAAAAAATGTAGAACCAAGCAGGAAAATGCAAATAAAAAAATCTATAAAATCCTCTCTCTGCATTTTCAGTGAAGGCCCGTTTGTGAGTGATTTCTCGACAGGAATCATTTGCAACTACTAAATCAGACAGAAGTAGCATAGATGGGAACTGCGGAGAAAAGTTAAACTAACAGAGTGCTGCACCTTTGCCCAGATACCTTTATGTTGATCTTGTACAAGTGGTTTATTCCAGCAAATAAACTGTGAAGGGTTTGAGAGAATATAGCTGGGCAGTACAGAGTTAATATCAGCAAAATGTTTTTGGCAGAGATAGGCTTAGCTTCTGCTGAAATATTTGAATTCTAATCTGCTCCTATTTACCACTGCTGGGAATAACATTCTCATTTTTAGGTGTTTATCTACCTATCTATTCACCATTCACCACTTATATTGTTTGTCTGTCCTTCCCTTACAAGATTAATTGAATTGCAGTTGTGTTTTAATCATCAACAAATTTTGAACTGAAAAACATTTGCATGACTTTCTTCAGCTCAGCTGTAATTTTCTGGATTTGTTTTTAATTAACAGAAGTCCTTCCCAATATGTATGACACTTGATGGAAATCTTTTTGTTCTGACAAACACCCGTGCAATGTTTTTTGCTGCACATTATCTTTCTAAGTCTATTCTCCGTCACTCTTTTAAAAATAAAAACTTAAAAAAATTAAATGATCAACTGAAAGTGAGCAGTTTCAGTCTACAAGAGCTCCAGTAATAGCCTTTGAACTTGTTAAAACATTACTAGTTCAGAAATACTGCTTGAAGAGACTTAAGAAATTTCCCCCCTAATTTTCATTCTAAATGCAGGTGTTGATCTTTTTTTTCATGTCCCCATAATTTATTAGATAATGGCCATTTGAGGTCATATGTGGCTGCTCAAATATGTTTCTACAAAAGTTTAAAATTTTTTAAAAAATTTTATTTCACTCCTAGAATATCAGAATCTTTATTGCCACCACAAGAAAATACCATAGCATGAATACAAAGGAGCCACAAAAACCAGACCAACATGAACTATATGTTAACAGAAATGGAGAATTGACATGCACAGTTTGTTTTTCACTTTTGCATTTTTTGTAACTCTTTGCATCATCCATAGTTATCACCAAAATACCTGTTTCTTCATCAAGCATTTATTATTTTGTCAAGACAGATGATTAATGTTTTGTGTAGTTATTTCCAGACCTGGCAGCTAATATTTCTTTCCCGTATAGAGAATTATCAGAGGCTCTGGCAAGGGCAAAAGCCTCTGGAAGTGCAACTCTGTGGCAGCAGGAGAGGTTTTGAACAGGACTGAGTGACTGGAATTGTTAGAGCACGTAGCAAAGCTGGGAACATGACTCAGCCATTAGTTACCTGTTAAATCATCTTCACTTTATTAACAGAGATGGGGCAGGTGCATGCCCACGCAGTCCAGTCTATAGGGAATATGTGCACCAAGCAGCCTCTGTGTGGAAGATGCAGTACTTAGCAATTGCTATGCTTTCCCCACACTAAATGTTTTCATCTTGAAAATTTATTAAAATATAAAGAAGAGCTCAGATGAGATTGTGGCTAAATGGTTGTGTTGGGAATTAGAGTATACAACACTCATTCCGAATCTTTTGTCCCACCAAATTTCCCAGACTACTTTTGGTCTTATTTGGCCTTCCTGACTCCAATAAGATGAAGCTGAAGGGCTGGCAATGTGTCCTCCTGTTCTAGTACCCAGATTTGAGCAGACACAGGGTTGCTGCAGAAATGCAATTCTACATGCTGTGCTGCATGGGATTTTGGAAGCTTTATTAAGATATCTATCTTCTGAAATGAAAAAAAAAATGGCTTAAGTAAACCACTTGGAGACGCCAGGTGAGTTTTCTTACCTGTGCTCTGAACTGGGAGTTGAGCTGCAAGGTTTACGATTTAGATGTGTGGCAAATTCTGGGAGGAAGCCACAGCTGACTGTTTTTCTGAATCATGCTTGGCCCCAAGTCTGAGATGAAGAAAGTGTCAATATATATTTGCCTGTGGAGTAGCTAATTAGAACAATTAATCTGAGAACCATAACAAGCTGTGAGACCATGAGCTGATTCAGGCACGCCCTCTACTAACTTAAATTTTGATCAATGTTTAAGACACCATGGGAAGGACTGGAGTGATGAGGCCCGGTGGCTGAGATTCAGGTTCACCATCCATGCCCCTGTTGCTGTGACAGGCGGTGAGACCTCGGGCAAGACGTTTTTCCTCTTGTCTCTGAAACAGGCCAATGATATTCACTGCCTTGTCGAGCTTTGTGGATACAAGCAGCATGTTGTGAATGAAATGTTAAGTACATCTCAAAGCCAGCCAAGACAAGAACTGCATTTTTCTTCCCAATATCTATTAGCTCAGAGCAACGGAAGAATCCCACTTGCCACCAGCTCGCTGTTCTTGTTTGAAGATGTGGAGCTAGCCAGATCATATTCATCAGATATTTGCTTTCAGGGTCGCCTGAAAGTAGAGCGAAAGAAAGATCTTTTGTGGGGATGACATGCTTGGAAATATACTTGTCCAAAACAAACAGCTCTTGCTCTTTCTCCAGCTAATTCACTGAAAAGGTACTATTTTAGTGAAGAAAATGGTATAGATTCCCCCCCTTTTGGGCAGGATGGTGGCAGGTTTCCCATGTAGATTTGTGGAAGGTATAATTTTGACAGGAGCATCTGGCTCCTTTGTGAGCTTCACAAGGAATTGTGTGGCGGTGGCTTTCGGCCGGCCTCTGGTTGAGCCATGTGGGCAGCCCTTTGACATGTCTCTGCTGCTTTTCCTGCTGCACTCTGTTTTGTTTTGACTCCCTTTTGAGCTTCCTCAATATGCAGCCTTGCTCTGCAGATTCCCTGGGACAGTTTCATTCATGGGTCCTGACAAGGACTGAGGTTTTGCCAGGGCTCATGGATCCATTCTTACAGTGGTGCTGTGTGTTACATTAGCCGACAGCTGCTTATGGCAAGGTTTTTTTTCCAGAAATCCTCTTAGAGAAGGGAGAAGAGTGATCTCTGGCTAGTGGAGATTTCAGTTCTCAAAATAAACTGTGCCAGCTTGTTTAAGAATTTAAAAGCAATTGTGAGCTTTCCTAGTAAAATAATATGTGGTGTGGTCCTTCTGCCCTCTTTAAGAAGCTGATGCCTGGCTTTTATCTTCTACATGTATTTACAGTAAAAAAAAAATCCCTGAATTTCTTTTCTTACTTTCCTGTGTACAGTGTGATCTGGAAATATGGTTTTTTGCCTTAATTACATGCATGCAATCTGAGCAGATGTTCTGTCATCAAGAATGTGCCAGCTTGTTGCATTTGGCATGGAAAAATGGTACAAGGGTGCAGAACATCTTGAGTTGTCCTCCCCAGACCCTCTGGGCAGTTTGGGCACTGTGCTCCAGACAAGTGCTGCTGTGCCTGACACTGTGAGTGACCATGAAGTGACCACTGTGAGTGACCGGAAAGTGACCACAGCTGTGCTGCTGTTGGGTTTGTCCAGCCATGGCTGGTGTGAGCAAGGAGATGGGCAGGTAGGGAAGCAGCAGCTGGGAAGTCACGGGCTGCCAAGCTCTGTTTTTCTTTGCACATCCTTAGGCTGAATGAGGAAATTCACTTTTGCTGCACACATTGATGACAAGGCAAAGAGGGTCCCTTCTCCTCCTGGTGAACCATTCCCTGAGGCCAGCAGGGAGGGATGCCTGCCTTGCTCCATGCCTTGCCACACAGGGCTGGGTGGGGCGTGAGCCCAGGGCATGGCTGTGCTGTGAGCAGTTCATCCTGGAGATGTGTGCTGTGCCATACAGACAGAAATCACCCAAAATGTGCTCAGGAGAGATCTCTTGGCTAAGAGAGTATATAGTGAGCAGGGTGGATGGAGTAATTTGTAACTGCACATTTGGACAAATTTGGCGGCATTAAGACTAGTTCACAAATAAGGAAGCTGAGCTGTTTTAGAATAAAGTAGTTCATGTTTATTCAAATAAGGAAAAAATTTGGCTAAATCAGAGTTTAAAGAGATGCCCATGACTGTAGCATATTTATGGAGTGCATGGCATTGCTGCAGAGAGTGTGCAGGCTTTCCTTGGCATGAAAAGCCATAGAGACACAATACAGCTGCAGAAAAAGAGGGGATGTGTGTGTTATGAGATGGAGGGAGAAGCCTGTGTGTTTAGCAAAATTACAACACCATCAGAAAGATCAAAAATGTTACAATGCTACTGAGAAATCCAAAATAATACACTGGAGAAGGTGACAGCCGAGGTACAGTATAGCTGATCTTGCAATGCCAGTGGAAAGGAAGAACAAAGCAACTGGTTCGTTTGCAGCAAACAAGTTGGAGGAAGAGATATTACCAGAGCCTTTCCATGTGCTGACAGATCCCCCAAAGTGCTTTATCAGTTAAGCATCTCCAAAGCCATCACAGCTGTTTCTCTACAGAGCAGAACCACTGCTGGTGCATGACACATGCAGCAGTGTGCCAGCATGACCAGCAATGGAAATGTTAGCAGGCAAATGGAGCTGCTCCCCCACTCCTTGGTTCCCTCCCTCCAGCAGAGAGTTTGATTTCACATTGCTTTTGCTTTCTAAATTGGTCTAACTAATCTAATCAGACAGAAACATCCTGTTCCAATGTCACGAATGCCTTCCAAACTAGATGGCCTAATTAAGGTCACTAATTTCATTGTCTAAGACAATTTCTTGAGAGATATCTAAGTGGATACTAGACTAGGTCATATCATGACATAAAACTATCAGAGAAAGGAGTAAGAAAACACCCATGTCAACTGGAAAAAAAAAGACTCTGGGTCTTCAAAATTTACAGACAACAAAAACGTAATTACAAATGATGAAGAGTGAAGTGAGAACAGAGAAAGCCTATTCCCAGAAAGGAACCTTTTGCCAGACTCAGACCTCTGGGCAATTCAAAGATTTGCACAAAGTCAACATCTCAGGGCCAAGTGAATAAATGTGATGATGGTCTTTTTCTTTTTTTTTTTTACTGTTTTGGAGCCTACATCTGGTTGCTAGAAGATAAAGTAGATCAAAGAAATAGTCCTGATCTGTGTTAATGGGCCACAATGGAGGCGGTGTGCAGTCACTCCCTAAGCCTATTCACTTGCCCCAAGATGTGCTTTGCAAAAGGAAGATGAAACCTGCGATGGGATCTCTGAGGTTGTTGTTAAACCACCATAAAGCTCAATGGCCAGAGGGAAAGTAAAAGTCTGATGAATGCTTCACATCTGCTGTTGAATTATTTTGGTTAGTATCAGCTGGGAATATCATCTTCACCTTTGCAAAAGCAGGAGCCATCTCAAACATGAAGCTACCAGGAAATCATGCTGGGATAAAAAAAATATTCAGACTAATCCAGAGTCTCAGAGTAGAAAGACCTCACCTTACAGAGCCCTTAGACACGTTACCTGAACTTTTATGACCTGGCAGAGAGAGGTGATGGCTGAAGGCGCCGTGCTGCAGTTCGAGTTACGGGAGCGATGTCTGGCCAAGGGCTGCTCCTTGGGCTGCTGCTGTGGTTTATGTCTGGTAGGGCAGGGCCGGGGAACCTGCTGAGGCATAAACTCCCTTCACCATGTCCAGTCTGCCTTGGTCCCTGGCCGAAGGAGGAGCTGTAGATGAAGGAGATCTCCAGGAATATTTGCTGATCTGGGAGGAAAGAGTGTGCCAGTCCTCAGGGTGTTGCATGGGAGTCCTTCTGGTACTGGCCACCTGATCTGGAAAGACAAAAGATGTGGGGACTTGAGTCCCACAAGCTGAAAACTTTCATTGGGACGCATGGGAATGAAGACAAACGCAGGGCAAGACATGCTAGAGGATATCAAGAACAGCTAATAATTTCTGTAAGGCAAACATTTTTTACTCTATCATGTCTGAAATCCTAAGGATAGCATGTATCTCTGTTATCTAGTATTTAGCAGCATTTATTTTGATAAGAAGAATATGTATTAAGGTTTGGAAAACATCAGTTCAAGACAGGGAGATTGAAAATATGCAAAAACTTATAGACCATTTCACAAGCACAGTTTCATGTTTGTCCCACATGCAAGACGAGGTTTCAAATAAACTAATCCTTAGTGCCCAGCTAGGACTCCTCTCATGCCTACATTCACCATCATGGTGAGATTTATGCAGGCAACTAAACAGAAGAACAGCCAGTGAAATGCCTGCTAGAGAAAGTGTGTGGAGGTGACCCAAGCCACAGAGGACTTTTGGCCACCAGGAGAATTTCATGGTATCATTGGCCACCCTTGCAGTTTGCTTCCAGTTTATAACAACCAAAGTAGCTATATTTCAATCCCTTAATTTGTCCAAGTTAGTCATGCAAAACCATAAATTGAATCTCTGGACATTGCAGTGAAATCTGTCCTCTCTCTGAACTCAAAAAACAATTTTCTGACATATCATGTTACAACCAGCTTTGAGATAGGTACCTGGTTAGTATAGAGTTTTGAATATCCAGTACATTCTGAATATATGTTAATGGTAAACTGGCTAATTTAATTTCCGTCTGTAGGTGTGTAATTCTGGCCATCTTGATAAAGTTTTCACACTAGTGCAGAAGTTAGAAACCCGGTATAGACAACAGTGCAGAGGTCAATATCAGTTAGACGTCTTAAAAATAGGAGAGGTCAGAATGGTTTCAGGGATAATGAGTATATATTCCATGGTCCTAATTTTGCTAAGAAAGTTAATGCGGGAGTCATGTTAATATTGAGGAGGTTTTACAAGAACAGGGTATTGTGAATAACTCCATAATTTATATTTTAACTGAATGTATAGATATTACTTGGGAGTAATGCCCATGATTGAGTCTTTGTGCAGTTATTTTATGAATTTTTTATTCCTTGCTTGAAGTTCACTAATTCATCATCTTTTGCTCTAATAATTTCATGTCACCTGCACCAAAAAATATTATCAGAAACATCACTTCCATCTACACAACTCAGGATAAACGTTCTCTCTTTATTGCCAAAAGGATATACAAAGGGAAAAAACTAGTGTTATGAACAGATTAGAGAGAAGGTCAACAGTCCCTCCTAAACCCAAATGTCTCAGATGCTGTGATTATCTGGACCTTAAACATTTCAATATAACTTTTTAAAAAGTGACTGCAGTCTTAAATATTTCTTTGGCTTTCACTAAATTCCAGCATATGTCAAATAACACAGCAGTTTATTTCCCCCACAAAGCACCCTAAAATATGAGCTAATTTTTATCTTACAAAACTGCCAAAGGCGCTTTGAAGCATTCATCTCATAACCATGTCAGACCCTTTTTTTTTCAATTATGTCATAAAAAAAAACTTCTGAGAGCACTTAAAAATGTCTTCAGACTTTTTAGATGCTCTCTGAGCCTACAAGACCCAGCCAGAAATAGTCTCACAGTCTCAGTGTGTGTCAGTAGCTTTATTTTACATTAAGATTGTTTGCCAGTCAATCAGTCTGGTAACTGAAAATATGTTGGTTTTCATGTGTGAACATAGACATGATTTTTAGCAAATCTGAGACCATTCTTGCCAATAGCCCCGTTAAATTGTTTTTATCAGTCTGGTTGACTGGAATGTTTGAGTATTTACAACAGACTCAAGAGTATTAGGCTGAAAGTCTGTCTAATGTACTACCAAATTAGACATGGCTAAGCTGTTGTGTAGCAGTTTACAGCTGCACACTCCAGAATAAAAAACTAAAGTGTCATGAAAAAACTCTTAAAAATATATTTTAATTGAGAATCTTTAGGACTTTCCCCTCCCTTTTGCTTCCTGGGGGTGCTCTGAGAAAACAGAGAGCCAAGCTGTAAGTCATGAGAACTGTGCTCATCTTAAATCTTTCTTTGGAGGCCGAGCTGCTTTTGGTAACCTAGTACTTACTGGGGAATGAAAGCATGTAGCTGGGCTATTCCTGTGGCTTGCTGCTGTGCTGCAGTGGTGGCTTGTTCATGGCTCATCCATCCCCTTGGTGTTGAAGGCACACATCTGGTCCTGCACACTGTGTTTGTCATTTATCCTCCTGTAACAGGATGCTTCCCAGAAGCAATTGAGGAAAAAGTTAAGCTGGAATGGGGAAAATAGTTAAACAAGTTCATGAATTTGGTAGGAAAAAACCCCTTAACAACATCTAAACAGGAAAAGATATAGAGTGGTTAAATAGAACATTGCAAGTGTCTGAAACTGGAGGAACAAAGGAGCAACCAGGTGTACAGTTGGTCAAATGATGTAAGAAAGGACTGAGTCAGGAATGGGGTTGGATCTCTGGAATTTGTTGTGTTTACCATTACGACTTGTTTACACAAGACAGTTGGAAATTAAGAAAATGTCTAACTAAAAAGCCAAAGAGATATTTGGGATTCACTCTATATATGCACACACATACACACACACACACACACACACACATACACATATCATATACATATGTGTATATATATACACACAGACACAGGGATATTTATGATTCACTTCTGGAATGAGAAATTTCTTTTTTGCCTTCAGTCTAGGTATAATCTAGGGGAAAAGCCCCCTCATTTCAGCCCAGGACAAACCCCTTTCTGTTGTCCCAAAACACCTCCATTTGCACGCTCAGGTGCACAGAGGTGAATCTGCTCTGCAGCTGGGGCAGCGCTGGTCACTCTGGAGGCGTCACAGCTACATGAGGTTTCCATTACCTCATCTAAGGTGCTACTGCAATTAGTAGTGTAAATCAGCATAACTTTTAATCTCCTCTTCTGGCTTTCTTTAGAGCTACGTTCACTTTTGCTTCCATCCAAGTTTCATCTTTGAGCTCTGACTTGCACTCAGATAGGGAATGTCAGCTGTCAGCTCGGTTTACAGACTTGGATAAGGGTTTGGAAGAAAGGGGCTCTCCAGAACACTACATGGCCTTGCTGTAATAATATTAAACTTCTTGGTCAAGTCACTACACTGCACACTTAATTTATTGGTAGTTTGAGGAGAGAGAAGGAAGGATCATGTCTACTTTTGATTATGACCTGGCTGTGGGCCACCTGCCCAGAACTTGGCAGGAGGAGCCCAGCATCTGACTGGTTTGACTCTCGCAGGCATTTCTCACAGTGCTTAGACTGAGCCCAGTCTGGTGAGGAAACAGAGAGCTTTTAAGAGGGGCTGCACTTGTTCATGGAGCAGGGGCTGTGCAGGAGGCAGGGGGGGGAAAGCCTTGGGCAGCTCTTCACACTGAGAAGCATCACACCACTCAACTGCACCTTGCACCAGTTTACAGTTAGCTTGTGTGTAACATTTCACTCATCGGTACTGCTTAGCTTGAGAGCTGGCACGACTGGACTCCTCTAGCAGAGACTGCTCGTGAAACACTAGAGCTGGAGCTCCTGCAGTGCAAGGATGGGAGCTCTTCCCTATTTTCTAAGGAGTCAGGAATTTTCTCTGCCTGCTGCCTGGGTGTTGGTGCTTGCTAGCAGCCAGAGCACGGTGCTGTCACCGAGCCTCCCCATTGATGTGGTGGGTGGGAGGAGGTGTGTGGGAGTTTTCTGGTATTTTTGTGCTGCAGGTGGTGCTTTAGTCTGGGTGCTGTTTGCTGCCTGTTGGTTTTCTGGTTTGTTCTTTTGTTTACATCAAGTCTTCATGAAAGGGTGAGTGCTCTCATGTAGAGCAAGCAAAAGAAGCATAAACATATACACACACACACAAGCTGGGAGATATATGGGCATGGACTTAGGCCTGAAGCCATCAGGGCTTTGCTCCACTGGTTTGCTCTGCTGGGGGAAAAGACCTTTATAGAGAGAGAAGACTTCCCCAGACCTCCCATCAGTCCTCAGCCCCATGGCTTCCTCTCCTTCTGCACACTCCATCATGCCATTAGGAGCTGGAGCACACATCAGGCTCTCCAAATCCATTCAGATGCTGACCATGGAGTCTGAATCCCACAGACCTCATCTGAATCCCACAGACCTCATCTGAATCCAGCACTTTACTCCATTGTTTTTGCCTTCATTTTTGGAAGAGACACAGCCAAGTGATCCTCTAGGTGATATCGCCCCACATGAGCTGTTCATTGAGATGTTTTCTAGCCAGAATAAAATAGAAATTGATTTAGAAATGCTTTGTGTAAATACAAGTAATTTTTCTTCCAGTTGTGCTGGTACTGAGGGTGTTTGTGTTACAGAGGTGTTGGGAGACTCTTTCTTGAAGGATGTGTGCATCTATAGAAACTGAACTTTGGACTCAGCATTTCACAGAATGATTTTTTTCTCTCTGTTTATTGATGCAAATACCTGCAACAGCCATTCTGAGCTCATCCAATGTGGGACTAGGAACGGCCCCATGAAACTCATCCTTCTGGTCATAACCAAGCTAATAGATTTTTTCTAACTTGTAGGAGATAAAAATTTTGAAGAAAAAGAGAAGAACATCCCCAAATGACAAGCCATATAGTAATAATAATCAATAACTTGAGGGAAATTGTGATCTGTTCATGGAAGTGCCATGAGAAGAAAAACAAACTAAATTAGTCAGATGATTTATTCATTGTGAATGATTCACTCCATTACTGGCTGTTTCCTCCACAGGCCATAGGAGCTTATATATAAACTGATAGAGGAAGGGTGGGATCGATAGAGAGCAACCTCTCCCTCCTCTCCAGGGAAAATAGGTCACCTATCCCTGCTGTGCTGCTCTCTGGGCACAAGGCACATCTCAGCAGACTGAGCATTCATTTTCAGCTAATGACGTTTGGGTTTTTCAGGGCAAAATTTTCCTGAGGAGTGTTTCTTTTTTTCCTTCAGCTCTCAAGCCCGTGCTCGCAGTTTGGCTGGCTCCCTTCCCCCGTCCTGACAGCTCTCATTGTTCCCAGATGATGGCTGTTTGCTNAAAAAGAAGAAGAAAAAAAGAAGAGATTTTGTGGTCTAAATGCAGTGTCCTTTACACTGTTGGTGCTAGTAAGGAAGTAAACCTCCCGGCACCCCCGGGATTTGCTCAGTGTGGGACGGCCTGCTCCTCAGGTGGAGTGAACCACTGGGCCCAGGCTGTGACAGGCTGTGGGATGCTCCGTAGGCACACTGGGGCTCCCTGTGTGGCCATAGTGACTTACACCCCATGCCCGTGGGATGTGGGTTTTCCTCCTTGCTCCACATCCCATGCCAGCCCCGGCACCACCGCAGCTGCTGGGAAGCCCAGCAGGGAGATGCACCACGCCTGTGCAGGAGGGTACTGATCTGCAGAAAGTTGCCATGCTGGGATACATTCCTCAAGCCCCTTTTAGCTCCTAATAAGCAATAACATTCTCTGTGGTGACGCCTCTGCTGAATTTGCTCGTACCCAGCACAACCCACTGTTTATCATGTGATTATTTATAAACTGCTGCTGAAGCTTCATAAATGCTTTTTGCTCCTCGCATAAACTGGAGCTGAGCAGCTGCAAACTGTGTTGCAAGCACAGCCTGAGCTGAGCCTGGAACACAGAAATTGTGCACAAAACTCCAGTGGATGGTATTTATTAGAGAGCTGCTGGAGAAGGGTTGCCAGCTTTGGATACTGAATGCACTGAAAACTTGGGAGTGCGGGGTTTATGCACCAGTTCATCTTTAATTAATTACAGAGGGTGAACAATTAGGGGAAGAGGCTGCTGCTGGACTACCTGATTCATAGGGCACCTCAGGCTGATGGAGATGTTTGTTTGTGTGCTGGCAGACTGAGCTGTGGCCCGCACGAGGTCAGGACATGTGTCCAGCTTTGAGCACTCAAGTCAAAGCCCCCGAAGCAATGAGCACCTTGGGCAGCAGCTGTTCCAAGCAGGGAGCTGAGGAGAGCGTGGGGTTGGGATTGGTAATGCTCCTGGCAACATACAAATAAAATATATTTTTGTTTATATTTTTATTCCTCCACGCACCTCAAAGGGAATTTTGCAATGTTGCACACTCCTGGTGGATTTTAGGTAAATCTCAGTCTTTCGGCTTCCTGATGGTTTCTGAGCAATATACATAAAAAAACTCCAAAACTAAATGACTACAAAATAGGCTAGTTTATATTTACATTAAATGGTTGTGAACAAACAGCTCTGTTTTTGCAGGTGTAAGAGCTTTTTCATCTGAAGAAAAGAATTCTAAAGGTTCTGTTTTAAAAAAGAAGAAGCATGGAATAAAAGAATGGAAACATTGCAATTATTTTGTAGATGACCACAGCTTTCCAGGCAGCTCTGGTGTTTATACAACAAAGAGTCTCACAGGTTCTGGAGAAAGGCAAAGCCCCAACTCTGCAGGAATCCGAGCAGAGTGTGTTGTGTGAAAACATTGCTCATGAGGTCAGGTCTTCAGTGCCAGTGTTGTACAAACACACAACTGCATTTGATAGCCACACCTCAGCCACTAGAGAACGCTTGTCACTCTTAAGCCATGACTCAACCTGAGTTTGGTTCTAGAGACCCAGGGTAGATGCTCTAAAACCTGCTGCTGCAGTTCAGGATAAAGGAATCATCTGTTACAAGGAGCTTGAACCATGTCCAACTTGAATGAGATCCAGACCTAAACCAGCAACCTAACAGTAGTCTTTGGCAAAAATGCCTGAATTTAGTGGTCAACATCACATTCAAACTTAAAAAGATTTCTGCAAATCCCTCGAAATGTGCCCCAGAAATCTGTCTAATAAAACATAATTGCGCCATGCTAATTTGGTTCAAATGGCAAAGAAACAAGCATACCAAAGGCAGAACCAACAGTGCACATCAGTATTAGGTTTGCTTTGGTTTAACCAAACTCTGGGTATGTAGCTAAATAAAGCAGATGTCAGTCACAAAGTGCACTGAGCCCAAAGATGGACCAGCACAGCTCATAGCCAGCTCTTCAAGTCCCCAGAACCCCACCTGCTACCACACAGTGGCTTGGTCTGAGTGTTTACCAGGGTATTGAGTCTCCTCAGGCTTGCAGGGGAGAGGAAAAAGCAGGAAAATGGTTAATGTACATGATTTTGTCCTGCATTCTTTTTTCCATCTTTTTATTTTTATTTTTTTTAACCTGATGTAGAATACATGCGGAGAATAGGAATATGCAGTTGTAATACATGACAATGCAGCAAAATCCTGGGCTCTGTCAATTACTGCGGCACCGTATATTTTTATTTTATTCCTTTGGGGAAATATATCATTCAAGTAAAAAAATCATTTGGACAATGCAACTACACGGAGAATATCCAATGCATAAAGACATTCCTTTGCAGTGAGCTGCCCACAGAGTGATATGGAAAATGTAAGGAAACTGAGGGAAAACTTCTTGGTCTAATTGGTGACAGTGCTGCCAGATGAGTGTCCCTCTAGAACATACTTGTTGCTGTAAGTCACCTTCAGAGATCTCTTGAAGCTACAAGGGACACAGCTGACTCCTGTTGTATATAACAGTATTCTGAAGAAGTCAAAAAAAACTCCATCACAGCAGCCAAAACTGACTTGGGCAGCAGAAAGGTTAACACCTGGGAGGATGAGCTGCTTGGGAATATATGGGGCAGGGCTGAAAATCACTTCCAAATTATTTTGTTCAAGACCGGAAGAGCTGCCCAGTAACATGCGCTAGGCAGCCTTGGATTGTTCAGAGTGAACTGGTTTTGAAAGGAGGGCAAGAGCCAAAAAATTGCATTTTGCTCTCCTGGCAATGACTTCAAAATTAAGATTGAATTATTTTAATTGTGTGGTTAGAGGTTTCTGAGCAAGTTGGAAAAAAATAAAAGAAGCAAATAATCAGGAGGTGGATTGCTAAGTTGGGCTTTTATGCTCATTAGCCCAAACACGGAGCTAGGGAAGGGAGACCTCAATTCCCTCCTCTCCCTCGGGGAACGTGGACCTCTGGGCTCTGCTCCTGGTGGAGGTCTGAGCCTAAAGCTACGACAGGGCTGCTCCCCTGGAGCACATCCCACCTCTAGAAGGGGGAGCCTTACGCAGCCCCTTCACTGTGCACACGTCAGTCTGTAACAGGGATGAGATCTTGTGGGTGAGATTTGCCTTGAACAGAATACTGAGCCAATTTTTTAACAGTGGGGAAAAATCTCCGAGTAGTGTGATATTAGGCTTGAGGATTTCAATTGGGGTAGATGACACTTTTCTTCTTCAGCCAACACTGCCAAGGAAGGATCAATTCCCATAATTCCTTTAAGCATATTGGCCTTCCAACTCCATTTACCTTCATATCTTTTTATTAAAAAATAGGCATGGTAATAACTTTTGCATCAGGAGGTATGCATGAATTTTGAATTATTGAATATAATATTGCATGATCATCTAAGTCTGTCCAAGTTTTCAGAACTCGGTATCCAGATCTGTATGCAACATGTCAGTTATTTAGTCCTTTAAGTATCTACTTTTTTTTTTCTCTGGGCATGTACAATGTATTATTAAAAATTTTGGAGGAAATTAATCTGTTTTTCAGGCAATAAATTAAATAGCGATCACTCTCAAGAAGAAGTAGTGTATCATTTTAACTGCAAAATAAATCACAATGAAGATGACGTGTTTTCAGGCTTGTAGACCAGTCAGCGTATATAAAAATACACCCAATCTTCAATTATATCTAGGCTTTCAGCAGTCATTTCTTTAATAGCAATCAAAATGTTTCCACACGCAGAAAAGCTTTCACCTTTTAAAGAATATTTTCCTTTGCAAATCTAGGTGACCAGCTAGCCTTCATCCTGGGATAATCAATGGAAAAGGAGTAGTGGTGGCAGGAGCTGGCTGCAGGAGAAGCAGGCTGTGGGTGGGGGTCGGGCTGGACAGCCCTTTGCAGAGGAGGTAAAGTTTTCCTTGTCTTCTTTGCATATTCATGTGCTAGACCTGACTGTTAAATCACAATTTTGCTTTGTTTTCTTAACAGATTTCACTGGGTTAATTATGTAAAAAAATTGGTAGCAGCATATATAACATATATCCAACTCTCTCGTAATAAATTAAAATTCCTTTAAGAATCACAATGTTTTGTCATTTTCAAAAAGGGACTCAAAGGTAAATGTTGATTTTAATATGGTTGCAGCTATTCCCTCATAAGTTTAGTGGTTAGAATACCAGCATATCTTTCAATGAATACTTATGAGCTATTGATTAAAAATAGTAGCTGCAGAGCTTGTGGTGCAGGACATGCCTTGCATTTGGGAAACTGTATAGACATCTTTATATTAAATGTATCCACAGCCTCTCAAAAGATCCTGCTGGAACTGTAAATTGTAGCCCTCTAGCAAAAGTTTAATGTTTGTTTAAAGGGGGCAGCTTTCTATTACACTGTTTGAACAGATCTCCTCAGACAATGATCATAACCTTGTTCCCTCTCCTTCACATGCAGGTTATGATATCTATACTCTCCTTATCATATGTGACTTTGCTTTTATGAGCTGTCTCTGGCTCTCACCTGATTTTATGCTTGAAGCCAGTGGGGATAATGCGGAGCCCTGAACAAAACGACAGCCTCAGATTTTTGAGAGCTGCTTGCAACAGGCAAATGTTTGACCCTGGACAGGGAGATGGGATTTTCACTTATTTATTTAATTATTTATTTATTTAATTATTGATTTTTATATTTGATGCAACCCCGGCGGGTGGAGGGGAGAGCTGGGAGGTCCCCGCTCGGTGCCAGCCCTGCCCGGCGCTGTGCCCTGCCCCTTGTGCGGGGGTCCCGGTGCGGTGACCAGGGCTGCGGGGCTGTCCCTTGTCCCGGCCCGGGGGCCGAGGCACCGAGCGGGGCTGGCTCCCGGTGTCCCGGGGCTGGCTCCGGCTCCGGGATCCCGGTCCCCTGTCCCCTGTCCCCTGCCCGGGCGAGCCGCGCTCCATGCAGACCCGCTCACACACAGGGGCAGATTCCCCGTGCAGAAATATCGCTACACGCTGATTTTTCATGCACAGTTTAGAATCTCTGGGTTTGGAAACATGACTTGTGGCTCGTGGGTTTTCTTTCTCTCTTTTCTTTTCTTTTCTTTTCTTTTCTTTTCTTTTCTTTTCTTTTCTTTTCTTTTCTTTTCTTTTCTTTTCTTTTCTTTTCTTTTCTTTTCTTTTCTTTTCTTTTCTTTTCTTTTCTTTTCTTTTCTTTTCTTTTCTTTTCTTTTCTTTTCTTTTCTTTTCTTTTCTTTTCTTTTCTTTTCTTTTCTTTTCTTTTCTTTTCTTTTCTTTTCTTTTCTTTTCTTTTCTTTTCTTTTCTTTTCTTTTCTTTTCTTTTCTTTTCTTTTCTTTTCTTTTCTTTTCTTTTCTTTTCTTTNTTTTTTTTCTTTTTCTTTTTCTTTTTCTTTTTCTTTTTCTTTTTCTTTTTCTTTTTCTTTTTCTTTTTCTTTTTCTTTTTCTTTTTCTTTTTCTTTTTCTTTTTCTTTTTCTTTTTCTTTTTCTTTTTCTTTTTCTTTTTCTTTTTCTTTTTCTTTTTCCTGTTTTCTTTTCCTTTTTCTTTTTCTTTTTCCTGTTTTCTTTTTCCTGTTTTCTTTTCTTTGTTTTTGTTTTAATTTTCATTGACAATGCCTTTTATATCTGCTATTGCCCATAACTTCAGCATTTTGTGGAAAGGAGGCTGAAGTCTGCATCTGAGCTCTATACATATTACCAAAGATGAGCCTGCCAACACAATTAATCAAAAAGTTCAGACATTAAGTTGGTCGCTGAATAGCTCTTCCAGCCTGTGTAAAACAGCTGCTTGCCACTATGTGACTAAGAATAAAAAAATGTCTCCATCATCCTGAAAAACAAATTTTAATACCTGAGCTATTAAAAATTAATAACGCCATCCTTTAAAAATGATTAGAGATGTATGAGCAGGTTTTTATAGAAAGCATATTTGGACAAGAAGAAATGGCTCAGCAAGGAGGTAAAAAAGATCTCAGTCTGTACATCTTTGTGTGTACGGGAAAGGCACGTAGGATGTGGTTCCCAAGCCCAGCAATTCCCTCTCACTCGCTGCGTTTGGTGAACCTGCAAGGGCAGCAATAACAGTCCTGTACTACAGAGACTTCAAATCCTCTTCTATCTAGGTTCTCGTGCTGCGCTCTCATCACTGGGGTTTTGCACCTAGGAAGGGCTAATAGGCACTAATTATGATTATAGCAGCAGCTATTTTTGCTATACTTAGTGTGGTCCCATATGCTTAGGATTCTGGAAGACAAAGGGGACAAATTGAATGATTTTGGATGTGAAATTCATTTGCAGTGCTTTAATTCCTTAATCTAAGACTAAAGAGTGCATTGGATATGCTGGCCTAAGAGTGAATATGCACTGAGCCTCCTGGGATTTTATCTTACGTGAACTGGCCCCAAAAAGTTCAGAAAATAGAAGAAGCAAGATTTTAATTTATCTTCCCTCCCCCTTTTTTTTTTCTTTTTTTTTTTTGTTTTGCAGAGGAATAAAATAAAATTTTGCTGTATTTGACAATGTATTCTATAAACATAGGAAACTTCTATAAACATAGGGCATGCATACCATTATTGGGGATTTGAAAAATGCACACAGTGATGAAGAATCAAATTCTCCTCTGAAATAATTCCACTGATTTCAGTAGAATTAGGCCATTAAGGAATTTGATCCCTAACAGACTTGTTCAAATTCTACAGAAGTCTCATGCTGGAATGTATTCACAAACATCTCAGACGACTTACAAATGAAAAATGTATTAATATGATTAAAATGCTTATATACAGCGCTTTCAGTACATATCTTTTTGTGGGTTCTATAAAGAATTTAATATAAATTCTTGGAATTTCTTTTGCAATTTTTTTAAAGGCACACAAATAAAAGTGATGCTGCTTCGAACATAAAAAGAAATTAATTAAAAATTTAGAATTTATGTTACTAATTCCAAATTAAGGCATACTTATAAAAATATTTTGCCAGGATAAAACTAAGCTAAAGTTCCATATTTATGCATGGTTTCAGTTTTTTATAAATCTCTCTCTCTTTATTTTTTTCTTTTTTATTTTTCTTTTTTTCTTTTTTTTTTTTTCTGCAGGCTTGAGCACAATCTTATAATACCAACAAATGAAAAATATGCACTGAGGCAGTCAATGTACTGATTGTATGACATTTTTGAATAAGGTTTCATCTTGTGATAGCAAATTCATTTATGTTTTACTTAACCTTAAATTTTCTTTACCTTAATTCAGAAGTAACTTGCTCTTTTTAAGACTTAGGATTTTGTTTTAAAATAATTAACAGAGAAAAATGAACTTCAAAACAGTTGAATTAATTTAATAACAATGGCTTTTGAGGTATAAGTACAACCATTTGCTCCATTCAAGCAATAAAATTAACAATAAGTGAACAGTGTGGAATAAATTTTAGTTTGTATGTCTCAACCGAGGGACATGCCCTCCTCACTGCAGCAGGGAAGCGCTCACACTTCCAAAGACTAACTAAATCCCAGGAATATTCAGGTTTCCTCAAAAGCCTCTGTTACTGAGCAATAATTTAAATTACAAGTAGCTATTAAAAAATAGCAAATTAAATGTGGAGAATCCTCCTCTTATGCAGGAGGTGAAGAGATTTTTAAACCTTCCTTTCCTAAAACAGATTTTGTTTTTTATTTACCTTCCCCTTGTCCTCCCACAGAGTTCCTATGGAATATATGCATCACAGCTACTTAAAAGATCGACAGTGAGAGCACAAATGTCAACTATAGGACATTATTCAGCACGAAACATCTGCACCAAGTTGTGGAATCATGGTAATACTATAAGGAATAAGCTGAGCAAAAATTCCTGTGTCTAATATTGTTACACAATTTTATGTGATAAATAGCCAGAACAAATGCTCGTCAGAATTATGTTTTTGTTCAATCTTATTCTGCAAAACTAATTTGTGAATGACCCCAAAGATAGATGATTTGTTAATTTGCAGATGTCTCCTCACTTTCCTCGCCGTCTCTGGCTGTTTCAGGAGATTACGCATTTACTGACTCTATGTGCATGTATAAAATATTTCTCTCTTAGGCATTTCTCAGTCACTCATCGTACCATGTTTAGGTGCTAAATATATGTATTAGGCACACACATGCCCACCCACAAATGTGAGATACATATACATATCTGCTAGCTAGACATTCAATTAAGTATGTATTGTAAAAGGCATAAGTGATTTCAAAGATTTGAAGACAACAGTGATGACAGTATATATTACTGTTAAATTCACCAAGGCACATCTGCAAAACAGACTAGGGACTTATCTGTAAATCTTCTTTAGGAAGCTTAAGGTAAACATTATTTGTTTGCCAGAACAGTGTGGAAAAAATATTTATGATTTCAAGAAATAGTTGGTGAAACCTTTGCTAAGGGAGTAGCAGTACATTTGCTTTTTAAATGAATTCATCTCAAGTAATCAGGATTTAGTTAAATGGACTAATGCCACTGAATGTTTCAGTCTGTCATTTGGGGTGTGAGCACTGGCACTCAGAGGATACCTTTTAAGCACAATACATTTATGAACTCATTTCTTTTTCCCTGAGGATTAAAAAAATAATTTTTATGCACAGTATCAGTGGCCTTCTTTAATAATTTCCTCACTGCCACAGCTCACCTTTAGAAAGGATGGAGAGTTTAACCACATATGGTAAAAGTTTTAGCCCTGGGGGGTTTATGATAGCAATATTGCTTTTCAGTGCACTGTCCACCAGAACGGGTCTTAACATTTCCTCACCGGGAAGACAGGCAGAGAGGCACAAAAATGAAACAAGCTATGTTTAGCAGAATTTTTACATACCATAATCTCTTTGCCATGGTCAGGCAAGGCTGGAATTTTCAAGATGATCTCTTATGGCACAAATCCATTGCAGGACAGAGCTGATTTACAGCTTAGCACCATTCTCCACTCTTCACTGAGAGTAAGTTAAATGACCCAAGAATAACATTAATACGTACTATAACTAGATAGAATGGTGGTCTAAAGGGTGGTCTAAGGCATTATCTTTCACCCAAGGAAACTCAAGCTCATATATTGCCCAGAAATACTAATAAGGGTCAAGTATCATTACTATTTTAAGAGGTTGACAATGCAGTGAGTTATGGGGTATGATAGCAAAGCAGGGCTCTTCTCCTGCCTTCTATCAGCCCTCTTGTCTCCTCTCTGTAAAGGTTTGAACAAATCTTGGCTAAATTCAGACTCATTATTTTCCATGCTTTCATGGATAACCCTGTTTAAAAATGTGTGATGACAGTTTTTGTTTTGCTTGGTTGGGCCGATATGCTTAACCTCAGCTGAGCCCCATAGTAAACTTTTTCTTCCTTTTCTCACTTTCATTAGAGAAGTAATTTAGAATTTAAAAAAAAATAAAAAATCACATAAACAACATGGAAGAAACTGAAGTGCAATTTTAAAATCAAGTTAAGAGGGGCATTAAAATATTTCACCAGTAAAAAAAAAAGTCTGACAAAACAGTAAATAGAAAAGTAAGATGTTGAAATTATTTTAAGACAGATGCCTTTTTAAACTGTATTAAGAACACCTATCATGGAGCCTGATTCCAACAGTTCCTCACACAGGAGGTATTTTATCTTCACAACATCTGGCACTGTCAAGGAGGTACAGTTGTAGACCTTACCAGATGCAGACACTCCATACATAAAAGTACACTAACAAATCATACCATTAATAGCAGCACAACACAAGTGTTTCTTATAGATCCATGAAGAGAACTATTCCATGGTTATGGGAAAGCTTAAAGAAAAAAAAAAAAAGCCACAGAAAACCCCAACAACCCTTAGCAGAAATTTCTTGTAAATCCTAAAACATAAAAATAACTCGGAGAGCTTTATTTTCAGCTTTTTTATAGATGACTGACAAGAAAGCTTTTTTCTTCAGGGTGAAAAACTCCTTGTCCCATAAATCTGTGTGGTTGACATATCTAGGTAAATTTGTATCCTTGCTCAAAGGGATCACTGGTTTTATTCTCTATGGATTTTTCACTCACTCTGTTGTGGAAAGTGAGTTGAGGCAGAGAAAAAATTGCTTGATATTTGAAGGAAGGTTTACATTATTTTATATCATCCACACTGCTCTGTTGTCACTTGGTTTCTTTTATGAACTGTTTAAAACATGATACTATACTACATAAACTGTACCCATTTTTGAATATGTAGTTTGTTTCACACCCTGAAGCTCTTGAGCTCGATGTTCGTCTCACGTCCTTGTCTATTAGTTGGACATAACTATATTAATCCCCAAATAAAACACGAAGGCATTTGGAAGTTATATATTATATTTATATAAAACACATGCTATGTTTCCTACTTTAATATTTTATTTATTTATTTATTTTTAAATCAAGGTGTCTCTGATAGCCTCTAATATAAATGAGCAGTACTCTATGCTTCAAGTAAGATGCCCTCGAAAGCAAATCTGAGCATCAGTGGCATTAAGGTAATTGCCAAAACCCAAGGATTTAGTTTGCATATTTGCGTCACTTGATCCTTCCCCTTTATATTTCACCATCAGTAATCAATAACCCTAGGACTCATCAGTACAATGAACAGGACTCACAAGAGAGGCAGAACTTCTTTTTCTGATCTATTTTTCCTCTGGAAAATAAAGTCCCCACCCTTGTATTAAATGGTTAAGTAAAATAAATAGGTCTCAGCGAAATAATCTTTTAAGATCAAAGCACTGCTCCATGTTCTGCACGATATTATCACAACAAAATGCACAGAACAGCAGCGAGCTGCAGTCCCAGTGAATTATTTTAGTATATATGATACCATTCTTCTCAAAGCTGGAGCCATAACACGTTGTCAGGACCGTGTTTTCTATTTCTGCAACACGATTTAAAATTTAATTTTCTCCAAAACGCGTGCTGCTTCTTGGAACTGAAGTGATTTTAAGTGCCTGTGCTGTGTTATGACAGCGGTGATGGTGGTGGTGCACGCTTGGCAGAGGGATTAGATATGGGTCAAATGTTTAACCATCTGGATTTGCCATGAGCTAAACCTTATTTTTGATACCTCTCTCTAGACTAAGTGGAAAGCGATTCCTCCTTCGCCCTTTCCAAACTTTTCCTTCTGCTCTGCGGGCTGGCGTGGCCGTGGAGCCGCACTTCTCCTACCACCCTGTGGCAACCGCATGCCATGACACACGTCAGCTCAGCCCGGCTGCTGGCAGCGAGCTGCAGCCATCGACAGAGTTATTTGTCTTCTGGTGATTAATTCTAGGAACAATTAACTTCGTTTCCTTTTTTTTTTTTTTTTTTTTTCCCCAATGCAAATAATATGCGTGTAGGTGCAGAGTGATAAGATGAGAGCAAATCTGTAAAAGAGATTACTATTGCTAAACTCTTTTTGGATGTGTAACTTGAACTGTATTAAAATAACTCTTACATGCTGGAAGGGATAGATTCTGGTTCTGTGTCTGGGCTATTCATATATTATAGAGATAGAAGATCTTAAAGAAAATATCTGGGCAGTATTTTAGGCTCGTCTATTTGCTTACTTAACATATCAGGAGATGATGAATACAAGAAGTTATCTTGATCAAAAAGAGAAAGGTTAATACAATTAAAATTTTCTCACTGCATGCACATTTCACAAATTCTCTGCATTTTATATGTAGCAGATGGTGTTCAAACAAATCAAGAAGCTGAACCAAAAAAACCACCCTGATGGAGAAACTCATATATTTCTTCAAACGATAAGATGAACTGCAGATGTTTGTTGAAGAGTACTGCTGACGCAGGCGACCTAAGAAGCAAAGGCTTAAAAAGAAGAGTCCAGTTGTGTTTAGCACTGGCCAACCACTCTAGCTGTCACTGCATGATTTATGAAGCTTGCTTGCTGGATTTTATGTCGACAGAGAAATTGCCATTAAAAAAGGCCTGACCAGTTATCTATGCTAACAGGGAACGTGGCAAAACTGTAGCTGCAGCATACCTTACACCCCTCTTGCAAGTTGGGCTTTTCTGGCCAGACAAGGATTTTTAAGCGGCATAATTCACTTCCATCAATCTTTCAGAGTTTTGACCAACGAGCTTTCATGCCTCTGCATTTTGTCCACATGGTTCTCGGTAGTGCTGCTAGAATACTGTGCTTATCTGACACCTGCAGTCAAATTAATCCCAAGTTAAGCCTGACAAAGTCACTAAAAGGAAAACAGTTGTCTGTTTAAGAACTTGGGAATCAGACACAAAACCAGCTGCTAGATACGTGCTTAAAAATCATTAGTGAGCACTTAAAAATTAATTTCAAGATTATGCTTGATAATGTTTACAAAACCCACAATTAACTCAGTGTTTTACTGGGAGAAAGTCGCACCCTTATGTGTCAGTGTTTCCACACAGAAAATCACATGTTCTTAGGACTTGTTGCAACTTGGCTGTAAATATTTACTTTACACAGCAGTTTTGTAGTACACAAGCTTACAGCCCAAAAGCAAATATTTCATACCAAGTCTCAAATATATGGATTTTCCCATTTGTAAATGATTCAGGCAGCCTTTCCCCTCCTTTAGAACTGCTAACTCAATCTATAAACATAAATATAGCATTTCAGAGGAGAAAGGATACAAATCACACATCAGTACAGTAGTCCTCAGGGAGTTTATTATGGGGTAATTGGACCAAACATGGGCCAACTTCTGGCCTGATTTACAGTCTCAACAAATCTATTGACATCAGCAGAGGTCTAAGACAAGGAAGAATTTGGCTTTGAGGGGTGAGAAAGACTTAAATTATTCCAGCTTAGCCTCCCTAGGCTAACTTCTGCTCTGAAGGGGCACCATTATAAATGTGACTTGCAAGCAACTCAACATGCTGGCTGTGCATGGGCGTAACTCAGAGCAAGGCTTTGCCTCCCCAGCAATGCTTACTCATCAAATCTGAATTTGGCTTCTTTCAAACACTTATAACCCTCCACAGATATTGCATAACATCACTGAGCATGTGTGGTTTTCTTATATAATTCCTTAGGCTGGTTGCAAAGCAGAGCTCCAGGCTAGAGGCCAAGTCACACAGGGTATGAGAAGCTTCAGAAATAACCACCATTCACATTTGTTTGCTGCAAAGAGCTCTCAGAGGAAACCATCAAGTTAAGGAATACAAAGTAAGTAACCAGCTTGTGTTGGTGCAGTTTTGTTACATCCTTCCTAGGATTGCTCATGTGCCTGTGGGGTTAGAAGAGGGTGTGGGGACAGGTTAATGTGGCTGCTGGGATGGAAACAGCAGCAGCGATGACGGGCACCACCATGGCCAGGTATCAGTGAAAGAGCATTTTGTAAGGTTTGCACAGGAATTTTGCACCTTCGATGAACATTCACTCAGCTGCAGCTGGAACTGGAAGTGACCCAGAGTAAGTGTTTCACAGGCCATGGAAAATTGCTTGGAGATTTCAATGCATGGAACCATGTAATTATATCATATGTATCTTCTAAATCACTGATTTTGTGGTTCCAGAATGGTTACCAGAGACTAAAGGTCAGTAGTGTCTCCGTCTCAGGGTTGATATGAGATAACAAGGGGCATGAGGTCTCTATTTCAGATTAGCGTGCAGGTCAATGTCTCTGAACTTGCAGCTAGAATTTTTCTCACTTATTTTTGCACGTTAGCTGGCCATGGTATTTCTTCCAGTAGTTGCTCTCCTTTTGTGATTTTCACTGAATTCACTGTGGAAATAAACACTGACAGTTGAGTCTGAGTCAGATTGTGGTTCTGCCAGCCATGGAGTTTATGAATGTACCAATGACTCAGTTTTCTGCAGGTCTTGAGCAGTGCGCAATCAGAAATAAAAGAGATGTTTACAGCGTAGTTATGGTTATCATCAAACACAGGAAATATTTGCAAACATGTCTTAAAATCTCAAGGAAGGTGCCTGGATCTACCCTCTGGGTGGGCTGTGTCTGTCCGTCTGTCTGTAACCACTAGGCAGGAAGGCAGGCTTGTACTTACCTTCTTTGGATGCTGTGGGAACCACTGGGTGCTGGACTGGCTGCAGGGAATCAAATCTGCTGTGCAATGGGACTCTCCTACCTGCTTTATGATAGGTTTTACATCCAGTTACATGCCAAAATTAACTCCAAAAGATGATGCATAGGAGTGGATGGAATCTCTGCCATGTGCACTTATGCTGTTGCCTGCCTGGAGATTTTCCTTTGCTTTAGTGTGTCCACTTTGGAATATCTTTGTGCCTCATCCACCGCCACCTCAGGACAAAGGATTTCTTTTAGTTTTCTGTTTGCATAGGACTTCAGAAAAAGTGACACAGGTCCAGTTAGAAGAAGAACCCTCAGTTTCCTCAAGGCTATGGGTGATGTTAGTGCCAGGGGATACAATAGGACCAGTCAGGTATAAAACTCACCTCCAGAGAATGAAAAATATGCAAAAGTGACTTCGAGACAGCCACCGCTTCCAGTACACTTTCCCCTTTCCTTCTTTTTCGCTGGAGGATGTTATGCCAAGTTGCTTTCCTGCCTGAGACAGTGTGAACACTTGTCTTCCACTTACTTCTGTGGGATGTGCACAAGGCAGAATCTGACTTTACAAGCTCTTACCATCCTTGGTAATGTCATTCCTTTGATAAGGCACAATATTATATACCTTTCTGCATTTCACATGTCATTAGATCTTTGATCATAGAAAGTCATAAATATAAATAAAGTATTATACTATCCCAGCAAGCTGCAAAAGCATCTGTTTAGTCCCTGAAAGTGCTTGCAGAACAAACAGTGCTGTGAAATCATTGTTGGCAATGCCTGTGTTATTCTTGCTCCTGATAAATGCACTATTGAAATAAACTAGCTCTCCCAGCATTAATGATCATTTGATTAAAGAAAACTTTCTAGTTAACATTTTGTAACAATGTAATAAGTAACTTTCAATTAATTTTTTCTATATGTGGGGAAAATGTGTAATGAATAAATCAGTAAAGACCACATAATGGAAGCCTATTAGCAGGGTGAATATATTCTTGTAACTCAAATTTCTATACCACTTTAGTATTATCTTCTATCAGAAGAGAAGGTACAATTACCAATTTTATCTTATCTTAGACTTATTATTAAAGAGTAGTAAAGGAAACTTCATTCCAGAAGCTATAATGTGATTTTTGATTAATGGTGGGATTTTTATGTGACAAGAATATTTCTCCTAGGCAAAGTAGGCACTTGTATCTTTGCCTGAACTGACTTGTTTCTGACAGGCTTTTCACTGACAGAAAGTTTTGCTTCTCTATAGATATACGTATTTTTCTGTATGTATAGCAGATTTAGGTGTATAGGGTCTAATGCACTCTGAACTTAATCTGTGCTACATGAAAGGAGTTAAGCCTTTACTTCACATTTTAATCCACTTAACAGGACTCGCTAAGCAATAAACACCTTCCATTTTAAGTTATGAAATGTCAAAGTTGTAAAGTGAAAAGTTACAAATATGAGCAAAATCATCATCACTGGAAACGCTGCAAGTAGTTCTCACACTTGTAGGCAGGTGCAATGGTTATTGTTACTGCAAGCTTCGTGTAAATGATGATGACCAATGGGATGCCCAAGAAATTATTTGAAATACATGGAAAAGGGTATCCATTCAACTTTTGCTACTACTTTACTACTTTCAACTAGATTTGTTTTTCCTAGATTCTCCTTAGTTCCAAATAGCATAAATGTTGCTTGATAAATGTTTGATTTCCCTTTCAATATATACTTTTTTCCTTCACTTGCATCTTCTTTCATATAAATACACATAAATGATTTTATATGTATGCATACATATCTGTGCTTATGTCAATTGTCCTGGTTTCACCTGATATAAAGTTAATTTTCCTCCTAGTAGCTGGTATAGGGCTGTGCTTTGGATTTAGTATGAGAGAAATATTGATAACACACTGATATTTCATAGCTGAGTAGTGTCTATACCAAGTTATTTTCTCCTCCATCCTGCTGTGGAGGGGTGAGTGAGCAAGCAGCTGTGTGGTGCTTAGTTCCTGGCTGGGGTTAAACCACATTGATATATAAATATACACTCATATATATATATTATATACACTTGTATATATATATTTTTAATTGTGCATATGAACAGGTATTTAGGTGACAGCTCCAAGCTGGCTCATGTCTGACAAATCCACCAATAAACTGGCATTGACTGGCATATTCTTCTTTGCTTTGCTCCCAATTTTTTAATCTCTATTGCCAATATAAATTTCATAGGTCATTGAAAATACAAAGTGTCCTGATGCATGGTGCTGCTGTGTTGAATAGAAGGTTTGCTTCAAATTCTGTACAATTCGGTGGGTATTATTCCAGGGAAAACAAGTGTGTGTGTCAGATGAGGCATATATGCAATTCACAGAATCCTTTAAATTGTTCAAAATGGATGTTTTTACTGATCCCTTCCAATACCAATGGGTTTGCTTTGGAGTGGGGTTTGCTTTGGAGTGGGTCTTCTGAACAGTTTAAACAAGCTTTTTTTTTTCCCTCCCTTGAAAATAAAGAGGCAATCAGAGCCATGTTCACACTCTTCATTCAATAAAATGCTGGAAGAGTCACAAACATTAAACCTGTGCAACCAAATGTCAGTTCCTGCCAAACTGTATGGAAGCAATATCTTTTTAGGCTGTACCCAAATTGGCTAAGTGAGCATGGCCAGCAGCGTTTCGACATCTGTGTTACTGCACATAAACCCGGCAGTGATTCACTGGCTGCTCCTGCTGCGTTCTCCACGGTATCTGTAAATATGCACAACATATGAAACACCTCTGTAAAGGCTCCTCCAGCTTGGAGACCTTCTTCTGCCACAAACCCCCCCCGCCCCCGCTGTTGATTCAGGTACAAATGGGCCACCAGTATATTTTCCAGAGCAACCAACAGGACTTACAAACTCTGTTCAAGTCTGCAGCAACCCATTGCAGATTTTATCCATCCCCTTCAAAACTAGAAGAAAAAAAATGGGCCTTTCAGTTAACCTCACATTAGTACAAGAAAGATGATGGCATAATTTTAAATGCGTGTTATCTTGCATGAAATATAATGCCTGCGCAGAATAATTTCCAGCTTCCCCTGCCACTAATCTCTGAACAAATACAAACAAAAAACAGTAGCAGGTCGGAGCCCCCATAATTTATTAATTTTCCCTTCCACTGAAATATTTTACAGTCCTCCATTTATTTGCAATTTTTTGTTCTAAAACAGAAATCCCCTTGAGATCTGGCATCTTGTTTGCAAGAGCGTCTGCAGGGAAAACAAGGCTGATGGCAGCTGCGAGAACAAAAAGACTAAAATGAAATGGGATGTGACATCTTCAGTTGTTGTATGGATGTCTGCAAACAGATTTAACGAGAGGCACTCATTTTTACTTTAAAACCTCACAAATGGTTTTTCATCAGGCAGTGTTTCTTCTGTGTCCCTGTTGTTTTGGCCCCTGTTTTTCTGTACTGTGCATTCCACCCTTTGGTTTATGGCTCTGCCCCACCCCAGGCTGGTGTCTCTGCCCTGCCTGTGATCCTGATGAACCGTGATTCTGAGCAATACCCAGGCAAGACAGGTATCCCCTCAGTCACAGGCATAAATTACACAGAGGGCAGGCCTTTCCTCATCTCAGGGTTTCATGGGGAAGGGGAGCGGTGATTATGATCTTTTAATTAACACCGCATTTAACATAGCATGAAACAAAGGTGTTTGTTTTGGGGTTGACAAAACGGACTCAGAAGCAAGCCTGAGATAATAGAACTTTTGGACTTGGAGTTTGAGAGGAAGGAACATCCAGTGGGGTCATATTGTCCAAAGTCCCTGCACAGGGGATTGCAACACAAAGGGAAGGGTTTAGACACCAGCAACAAATGCTACTGAGCTTCACTTCTCATCTCACAGCTCAGGAACTAGACTCTGCCTTGGCACTTGCAATTTCACACAAAGTCTTTGCCAAAAACATCATCTTCAAAAAATGAGGACCCACAACCCCTTGTGTCTTTTCAATATCTTATGCTGCTCTTACCTTCATTAATGCTGAAATTTTCAACAAACCATGGAATAGACATGTATCCTGAGGTTTCTTATGCTCTGTTTTGAGGCATTGTTAGTGTGAATTGGTGAATCTGGTAATGATGGGCATGGTCCAGCCAGGTTATTCAAAGTAATTTCACTGAATTAAAACCTGAAATAGTTCCTGTTATATTGAGCTAAATGCAGATTCTGGGGACGCTCCTCACACAAGTGAGGGTGTTCATATGTTTGGAAATTATGTCTATGCTTTTCTACCCTTATCTCAATGCCCTCATTCCACCAGGATCTCTGTTGGGGCTTCCTATCATGTTGGATGATGTGTCTGCAGACCGATTTCACAAGTGTAAAAATCTATGCAGGATTTGGGACTTTAATAATTACCTGGGCAAAAGCAGTGTCCAGTTAAAAAAAAAAAAAAAAAGAAAAAAAAGAAAATGCCTTTAATGAGGTTAGAAAATAAAAGCTGTGGTGTTCTGCAGTCCCCAGGTTTAGACTGTACCTCTTTCCCCTGTGCACAGGACCTCACACACCTGTGGGGTAGCAGAAAAACCCTGCAACAGCGAAAAGTAATAACATGAGATTTCAGAATAAACTGCAAAGACTGAGCAAACCATAAAGCCTGTGAACTATTATACTGGGTGTGATCCTCCTCTAACTTACAAGTGGTGTAAATCAATTTACAATTGATGTAGGACTGATATAGACCTGATGTGGCATAGATTAAACCCTATTGAAATCAATGGAGTTAGGCAGGTATAAAACTTGAGGCAAAGGAGTGGAGAACTAATCTGATTATCTCAGAGTTATGAAAACATCATTTATTTTCAGAATTGACATACTTTGTGGTTTCTGCTGCTCGACTCTCCAAACATTCCCTTATACTGAAAGCGCACTTGAAAACTTTAAAGATTTATTACACAGCCCTCAGTATGGGTAGGTAATTAATTGTGATGACTATTTATTTTGGAGCTGCTTTTGTGTAGTTTTGGAGAAAGAAGGAAGTTTGCTGCCAGGCAAGAAGGAATCTTTGTTTTGCTTCTTATAATTTGTGGCTATGTCAGTGGCTGACGCATGAAGTTATAGGAATATCTGCAATTGCTTTTTCTTTGTGAAAATGAACCAAGCATTTCCTAGTCCTCAGTTTTTTGTTATTTTTTTCGCCTCCCAAGACTTTGGCATCTGTTGCTGTCAGATAATTTGTGGCACGGCCCACTTGACCCTTGGTTCATAGGTCGTCAGAATCTATATGAAGGGGGTTATTCTCTGCTATTGTTGAGCAAGGGATTTACATCCTAACTCGTATTAATGCTTGTAAATCTCTCATGCATCATTGACAAGAGGAGGCCTAAATTACAATCATATTTGCTTATGAATACTACCAGAGCACTGACACAATCCAAACAGGCATGGAAATGGAATATTTGAGGAAGATGAAGTTTCAAGTGAAGTCTAACAGGAATCTGAACCGGCAAACTTTGCAGGAGTGCAACTAGTTAGATACTTATAAATATATTATGAATTGTTTTAAAAGAAGCAAAGTGTTTAGGAGAGGTATTGCAGCCTTGTGGCAACCAAGTCACACAGTGGGGACACAGCTGCCTGAGCAGTGTGGGTGAACAGAGGGAACTGCACCAAGTGCTGGACTTGCTGGAATCAGGCAGAAAGCTCTGACAGGCACTTATCATCACGAGCAGTTAAGATGTTCTCGATATAGCTTAAGAAAAAGAGCAATGTGAAATCAAATACACTTATAAACACTACAAAAAGGCATGTTGCAGTCCACTCTCTAAGATCTATTTTTTATTATAACCATCTCCATCTTGGTGTCAGGCATTTGAAGTAAACCAGATATTTATTTAGAAAATCATAGGAAAAACTCCTTTCTTTTTGACTAACGCTTTTAAGAATGACACTGGCAATCAATATTCCTTTGAGGAGAAATCCTTGAGTAAGATGTGCATTTCCTCAAACAAGAACAAATCCTATGATGAATTCTGTGTGCCCTGCCTTTATTCAGTCATCAGTAAATCCGAACTCATCTTGAATCTTTAGAGTCTGTATTGAGGCAGGAGCTCAAAAATTGGATAACAAATTGATTGTGAGTGATTTAATCACCTGAAATGCAGAAGAGTTCTTGGTAACCACGGAAAAAATTATCTCAACACATAGCATTCCAGAATTCAATCTAAAGTCTAAACAGTTTTTCTAATTCTGTGGATAATAGTATATACTTGTCTTCCAGTTGTCAAAAGTGAAGATCAAAGACAGTGCAGTCAGTTAATCTGCAATTAAAACCAGTGTATGCTTGCATATTCAATGATAAAATTAAGATATCTAATGACTGAACAAATCAGAAGAGAGCTCCCAATTTTATCTCTGATTTTACCTGGTCAGGACTTTTCATTACTTTTTTCACCCTGTAGGAGCACACCTGCACATAGTCTACACTTCCCTAGACACAATATAAAGGACATTTGCTAAACTGAGGGACTGAGGGCCTGAAAAAGTCCTCACTCATGCAAAGGAAGGGATCCCTCTGGCCCACAGGAGCTGGGGTTGGTGCATCAGTCCATTCTCTGTCACTGCATTCATTGCCACAAAGGTTACAAGTTCAAAAACAGAACAAATTTGAATAAGTTCTTCTTCCTAGAAGCAGAATCTGTTATTTAAAAAAAAAGTCTTTCACAACAGTTTTCTAATGTGCCTAAAAATTATTTTTTCAAGATTATTGAAGAAGCTGAAATATTATATAAAAATAATAATTTACAATCATCAGTTATTTATGAAGTATTTTTTTCCTTTCTTAGATATTCATGAATATTTGCTGAGAAATATTTTGACAGCTTGGTGTCCTTTAATTTAGGACCTATTTATTTCAGTTCAGATGTTCATTATCTAGATATTTCAAAGAAAAAAACTGATGCATATCTTCATGAAAGGAACAAAAACCCCACACTGGTTATCTCATCTAATTCTTGATGAATGATGAACATATGATAAATTTTATGTTACCTATAGGGTGAGAGATGCATGTGCCTATACATGATATATCCTATATCATGGATACATTATTAAGCCAGTATAATCTCTGGGAACGAAAAAGGGATATTAAAGAAACACTTATAAATTAAGTGCTGTCAAAAGTGTGTATGTGGATTTAAGGCTGTCCATTTTATGGATATTATGCCTCATCATTTAAACTCCAGGTTAAATATCAGAACAAATCACTAATTTGCAGGAAATAATAGAAAAACAAAGAAATGTAACTTAAGCACAATTCAATTAGATGCAAGGGAATTGAGCACCTCAATTCTTAATGAAATTAATGATCTTTTATAATCACAAATGGCCAGACCTTAATTTTACTTGCTATTTAAAAGATGACACCTAGAGTAAAGCCATGTCCCATAAACCATTAAGTGTCTCTGGGATTCAGGAAAGACTGTCCCTTCCTGGATTAGTAAGAGAGTGTCTTGACACACCTTTAATACTTCCAATACCAAGACAGCTCAATTATGACTGCAGGATTTTGATTAAAAGGTAAGTGGAGCATCCCAAAGCCAAATGAGATCAAGCAAAGGGCACTCTTTAGCTTCAGTGGAATATGGCATCTGCCTAAAAGTCTCTTCAACAGTCGTTGTCACATGCAGTTACTTTGAATTTTTACAGACTTGGTTACAGATGAGTCCAACATAACAGAGGAGTGACTTTTAAGTCATGTTAATCTTAGTTAAATATTAAAAAAGTTTTTCCTTATGTCTAAGCAAAACCTACATCTCCCTGCAAACCCTGTACCTTCTGTTAACCATCTGTAGAATATCTTATTTTACTCCTTTTCCCAGATATCTTTTATCAATTTTATGTCTATTATTTCACTCATTTAAGAGAGAAAGAATTTGAAATAATGTATTTTAACAATCTGTTCAAATTTACTTTAAACCAGAAATCTTTCCATCAACAACTGAGTTAGGATTGACTTTCAGAAAAATGACTCTCACAATAAAGAAAGATAACCTTCCACTATCTGAGAAATATCTGAGAAATAATAGCCTGAGAAAGTCAATACATTTGGAAAGCCACCCCAAATCTCAGTTACTGAAGTTGGGAGGACAGGGATTCTTGTGCAATATAGGATTGCGCAAAAGGAAGAGGTCAAGTATCCTGGGATTTTGGTTTCACCCAAATAAGTACAGACTGACTCGTGGCATTGACTTCCAAGCTTGTACAAATAGATGGAAAATGAAAAAGTGAATGAAGCAATATTAGAAATGTCAGTGTATCAGAGCCTGAACAATAGCAGTATTTCAGCAAAGCTTCAACCCTATTTTGCAAACCCTGCAAGCTTTCTGAGCTGAGCAATAATGACTATTTCTTCATATCCCCTCATTATAACTTTCCTACAAATAGTTCTTGACAGTAGAGTCATTATTCCAAACATCTAGAATACAAAGAATTATACGTATTGAGAGACTTTTGTTCTTTCCATGTGACCCTCACATTATAACCAGATGGTAAATTACTGCATTTTTCCTCCTAAAGGTCTGGGAAGATGTAGCCCATACTGACTTAATCTCAGCTTGATGAAGTGGTTTGTATTTGAGATAACAAGATTAGATTATCACAGTTTATTAGTTTAAAGTCTTTCTGACAGAGCCTTGTGTTACCTGGTATTAAACCATGAATCATCTCTGCGTGCTCTCCACGGGCCAAGTTCTCCCCTGGCATAAAATGACACAACTCCACTCTGTCCTCAGAGCTGCCCTTGCCAAACCCAGCTGAGGATCTGGCCCTTATCACACAATAAGTTATTGAAACGTCAGCCTTTAGAGAGTTCACCAGCTTGATCCACCTCACCAGTCCTGGTTAGTCATGCCCTGGGGGTAGCCGTGGTAATCTCCATTCAATCTGTACTTCTGGAATGGGACTGTTTGGAAATAATTCTTTCAGCTGCACACCTTGCTTTTGGGAACTTTGCCAAGAGGCTTCTTGCTCTGTTTTGAAATAAAGACTCACATCTCTACTGAGATTTTGGCTCTATTCCCTGTTGCAGAATTTTCAGTAAGTTATTAGGTGCATCATTACCCCATTTCATTTCCTGGCTGTTCTGACTACCACCCTCATACTTTTACACTGAAGCCACCAAGATCTTTTCCTCAGCCCTCTCCCTCGAGTACCTTGTCCAAATCCCACTGAATTCCATTCAAAGTTTCTCAGAAAACTTTCTCAGACTCCCAGGAGAAAATAAAGAAAGATATCTAAAGGTTTTGATAATGAAATCTTTCATGCCACAGGTCGAGATACCAGAGCAGAGTACAGAGAGCACAGGGAGATGAGATTTTCATTACTGCAATGTCTTCTACAGGTTTTCCTCTTCCTCTGTACTTGCAGGAAGAAAATCTCGTGAAAAGCACCTAGTTATGGACTTTTTTGTTTCCATTTGGACCCTCTGCTTCCTGCTGAAAATGAGCAACTAACTTCACAAGAAACTTTCTATAGATTGCTCAGGTTCATGATTTTCAAGAAGAGAGAAGATTCTGACATTGTGAAATAACTGTTTGTGGGTCTCTAAGTTTACTGTGAGTCTCTGCAGTTCTTCCATAATATACCAGTGGGGTATTATGCTGATTCAAATTTCTGCCTTCTCTGTGTTCAGTCTCATAGGGTGCCTTGTTAGGATCAAGAATGTGAGAAAAGATGAGCACACAGACATGTTTCCCTGAATAATCCACATGGTTCGTCAGTTGGCCAAAGAAAGAGAGATTTTTCTAGAGAGAAGGAAAAGCTGAATGTGGCAGGAATATCTTCCATCCAAATTTTCACACTTTTGAAGGCTGATAAAGTCTAATTTTCCTGAACACACAAAAAATCAAATAGTAGATCTCTCCTTTCCCCATGCCTCTAGCCCTCATCTTGAATTCTGGTAAATAATCTCACTCTCTCTTTCTGGACTTCTGCCCCATGTCTGTACGTCCTCTGCTCCCCTCTCCTCACTCTACCAAATATTCCTCAATGGCCAGGAGCTCGCCTGTGCTGTTTGGGTGATGACAGGTTTCTTGGCTTTGATTTGGAGACTGCTATAGTTTCATAACTGACTCTAAGTCCTTCTTTTCAGCTCTCTGCAATGAAGGGCAGCTGTTACACCTCGGGCCTCAGCAACATTTTGTCCAGACAACACCAGCTTCTTCATCAGCTCATTGAGCTAGCACTGGTTCTGAATGCTCTGTCCTCTGAACTCTAACATCCTTCTGAGTCTGCTGTTTCCCTCTTTTCCCATTGCTCTGGTACTTCCTTCATCTCAAACAGACTCAAAAATACTCATGAGCAATGCCACTGAAATTGCTTTCAATGCTTGTTTTTCAGGTCTTAAAACCTGACTGTGTTTGGGATGGAGATTGCTGTTGTTTTGGCTGCTTGGTTCCATCCTACTACTTATATTAATCATTTCAAGTAGTGAACAATTTTAAGTCCCAGAAACCTACCTGATTTTTTTCAGTTTCCTCACTCATGCAGACTGACAGCTTGGATGCCTGCTGGGTTCTGAGCAACAGAACTTGCCCCATGTGACACCAAGTGTTTTATCTCAAGGTATTCTCACTGTTAATGGTCTTCAATAGAGAACCTCTCAAAACAAACGGCAGAAAAAGCATCCATCAGAAGTTGTGTTATGTTTGGTTCTGAAGCAGAAGATCAGGAAAAAAGTTGGTTGAGCTTCTTGCCTCTGACTTGACAGGGAACTATTAGAAGGCACATCAGAGAAGGCAGAGATGAATGGGAGGATTCCTGGAACAGTAGAATTCCTGCTCTACAAACTCTTTTTAGGGGAACAGCACTTGTTTTACAAAGAAAGGAATGGCTCTGCTACCAAGTATTTCAGAATATTAATTTTCCAGTCTTGCCAAGTGTTTGGAAACAGAACCCTGGAGTAGTTTGGGTTGGAGTGACCTTTAAAGGTCATCCAGTCCAAGCCCCCCGCTATGAGCAGAGACATCTGTAATTCCAGCAGGTTGTTCAGACTCCTGTCCAACCTTGCCTTTAATGTTTCCAGGGATGAGGCTTCTGCCACTACCAGAGACTCAGCTCTGGTAAATCACTTGGGAATCCTCTCCCTGACCTCAGCTCCTATCTAGACCAGATCTCAGCAGAGATTTTAAAAGATCCCTTCAGAAAAGTATTGGAGACAGTTTCAATTCAGTGCTGGGAAATGAGACACTCGGCACTAACAGATTTAATATCCATCTTGCCACATACTAGGTTGCCCTACTGATCTTTGAGCTGCTCACACAAAAAGCATCCTATCGAGTTTCTGCTGAAATATCTTGAATGCTCAGCAGCACAATCATACAGAGGAATACACAGAACAGGAAATTATTTTTTTCCCAAAATTTTGATGCACTGTTTACAGATAAAATGGCAAAATGCAGTAAATATATGCTTATGAGCACATTAGTTTGTATACTTATAAAAATATCAATCTTAGAACTTCTTATTTGAAATTTCTGAATATTAAAACATAAATGAAATTTTGTTATCTGTGTGTACTCAACTTTACTTGAATTGCCTTTAAAGCCTCAGACTATTTAAACAATAATACTTTGGATGCCTAGAAAGCCTTCCAGGCTTCACGAGGGCTCTTTTCAGGCTCTTCATAGAAATTAATTAAAGTTGTGACAAACTCTGTGTTCTGGGTACTATTCACACTTATTTTATACTACCTCATGTGCTACATCTAAGGTCAAACAGCAAATCAGTAACAAAACCAGTGACAGAATTGGGATATCAGAACTCCTGATATCTGCCGAATGAAGTGGACACTGTCTTTCACCAGACCATAGTATAAGTTATAGAAAATATCTTTTGATTGCTCAGAGAACCATCTGATTACAGTTACTATTAACATATAAAAAAAAATGCTGTGTGAACCAGACTGAAGGAAAAAACCCCAAACTTGTAAATGTGCTATTGACAGGCAATTTCATTAAATCTGGTTTCACTTTATTTGGGTTATATATTCCATTTCATAAAAACCTTATCGTAAAAATCTAAATCTGTGAAGAAAGACATTAAGCAATTCTTTATTATCTCTGCTGGTCCATTAAAATAAATCACATCTATCCCTTCCCTTATTATTCCAAGGAGTGCAAGGGCTGATGTATTTTGGCATAATTGCTTTGGCATCCCAGGTTTATTCTGTCACTGCTGTTGTGCAAGTGCAATATTAAAGGAGTAATCATCTTTTTTTCTGTATGGCACATCACCACCGTATAAACAATACACTGTCTGCAGATTTTGCAATATATAAACTTTTCAAAAATTTTATTGGCAATTTTTTAAATAAAGACACAATGTCATACTGCACCCAGTTTATTAATACACTGTAAGGTGTTCTCTGGCTTCCTAATTTATTACCAATGGTCATTTGTTACACCGACAACTTAGGAAAACAGATTACTTAGAAGTTATGATGGGGTAACTCTGCTTCTTGGAGCCTCTGTAACGAATCACCATTTTCCCTCCCTCCCTTGACCTAATTTCAAAATCATATACCTGTGTAAAATATTGTGATGAGAATTGTGTCTAATTATCTTCTAAATTTTTCTTTTAATTGCTAGAAGGATGCCCATTCTTGAATAAGGGAGGTATTCATGATGTAATAGTGTTAGAGAGTCCTTGAAATCTAGATTAATTATTAGTTGTGTGGACTTCTGAGAGTTTTTGATGTATTCATTTGCATTCACAAAGATGGCTTTTTAATTAAAGAGAGTTTTTGAACTTATACAAATGAGCCTTTTGCAAATGTCCCTAGAAACGTGGAAAGTGTTAAAAGTGAGAAGAATCGAAATGTTCCTGAAACATTACCTCCTGCCGCAAACATTGAATGGCCAAAAGCATTTGAAACTCCAGACCTCATGGCAGCAGCTCCAGCAGATCTCCAAGACCAAGCAGAATTATAAAAGCCTGTGCTTGTTTCAAATACCACAGAAATGGTTCTGTACAAAAGAGCAGTGTCAGAATATCTGATTTCCATTTTGGCTTCCACTACAGCATATGTTTCTACCTTTACCTGCATGCTTATTTTTTCCTCTTTAGAAATTAGATCCTCTTTGCCAAGGACTCCAATGTTAAATGTTTCCTCATTGTAACTCTTATGATCCCTTGTTGCCACCTCAGACTTCTGGTTTTTCTTTCTTTCTTTTTCTTTCTTTGAGATCAAGAGAACAAACCGAAAGCTCTCAGTCTCCAGGTCTGTTTCACAGATTTATAAATGGTACCATATTTCCTGTATTACAGCCATTCAGTTCTTAATGCAGCCTAACATCTAGTTTACAATTTTGACTGCTGCTACATATTGAATTTGAGCAGATGTCTTTACTGAGCTGTCCATAGTGATGCCTAAATCATTTTCCTCAGAGGTTCACAGCAAATTCAGACCCCAGAGGAGTGAATACATTGTTTGATTTGTACCTTCTAAATTATTTTGTAAAGAAGTGGAATTTCATCTGACAGAACACTGTCTGATGTCCTCATTTTTGTGAGATCTACCCAGAGCCACTCATACACTTCTGCAAGGGCTGGCTGCCTGATTTCAATTTTCAGCGTGAGCATAACAGCAGCGCCTTACCACAACTGTGGTTCTATTCCAGAAATGTGCCATGGAGAGACTGGGACCATTAAACCTCCTCCACGATCCTGTCTCCTCCACAGCTCCCACTGACACACACAACTGTAATCCAGACTTACAAGTGTCTTTACTTTGGTCTTCTGTATCACAGGTATCCACTGATCTTCCCACATCCCCTCTTGTCTTTTTAAGGGGGAATAAAACAAATTTATTTGCATCTATTTCCTCCTATGTTTTTCTTGAAGATAAAGTAGTTCAGAGCGCTCACTATTATCTTCATAGCCTTTTTTTGTGTGTTTAACCTGGCCATTATACTATATTTAGCATATATATACTACAGTATATACATAGTATACACTACTATACAGTATAATGGCCAGCACTAGCTACAGGGCCAAATATACTATATCCACTTAGAGCACATCTATTTCATGGTTCATTTCCAGAAGAATTAATGTTTGATCTAAATTTTCCTAAAACCAAGTAAATGTTTGACTGGGTCAGGACTAATTTTTTATTTTTACTGTTATTCATGCCCTCTGTTTTCAGGTCTTTTTTCTCTGATGATGTCTAAACTTGATGACATGTGCAAGGTACTGGGCAATGTAGGTATTAATATTTCAATTTGTTGGAAAATAACATTAAATGCCATTCGGGTTCCCATTCCTCTTCTATGTTTATTCATGTTTTCATTTTTTGAAGTGCTCCTTTTCTGTTCCGAGGCACTCAAATAATTAATTTCAGCCTCTAGTTAGTTGTTTTTCCAATTTCTTGCATTTCTCAGACATGGAACCATATATTCCCACCTTCCAGAAACTTTTTCTTCTTTGCTTCACTTGGGGAAAGGTTTAATTTTCAAATTATATTTTCTGTTGCTTGAATAGATGGTTTGAACTTGGATTTTGACTATTTCTTCCCTAGTAGCTTTCCTGCTCTGTAATTGTATTTGGTAGTGAAATGTGAATACTATCCATGGTTCTGTCAGTATTTCTTTAAACACATTCAGTGTTGATTTCCTTCCCTGAATTTTCCCTTCAGTGCAGTTCTACGGAAATAAACAATTTGTAATTTTCCTCCCTTTCACATGCATATATATCTATGTGTAAATTCCTTAAAAGCCAAATTATGCTTCACACCCTGACCACAGTGGTTTTAAGGTCTCATGCCGGCTACCAGCTCATGTCCTGCCGCAGAGGGGCTGTTCTGAGCAGCAGCACCTCCTGTCACTCAGTTATTCTTTTCCCTGACCAAATTCTAAAGCAATGCTCAACCAGCTAAGCCTGGACACACAAAGCCATTTTTTCACCAAGTTTTTTGTTGTCCTCCTTCCAGTGTTTCCCAGTGACCCGCAGCATTGGAATTGTTTCCGTTTCTGCTGCTCTCAGTCTTGCTGTGAAATGGGAATTTTACCTGTGAGGATCCTGCATCAAGGTCTGCATGAAGACCTTGAGACCCCCTGAAGTTCTCCTTGAAAAACAAGAGGAAGAAAAACATACACCTGAATGAATATTTAATAGCTGGAGAGTCAGGTCCCAGGAGGTGAGACCCGGAGGCTCAAGTTGTGATTGTGTCTGATTTTGAGGGGCACCTTGAACCTGAACTTCTGACAGCTGGGTGAAAGATGCAGTCAACAGACTTGTGGAGTCTGTCTTAAAGCTGCTGCTCTTTTTCGAAATAGAAGTAAAGATTATTATTACAAAATGTGAGTGAGTTAATGATCACTGGTGCCATCACTAATTTGCTTTTCTCACTTTCTTTGAAAGCTTTATTCAAATTGATATTTTTCTGTGAAAGATTTTGTTTTCTCCAAGACAGACTCAAATGGGAATACTAGAGAGTCTAAAAATTCCCCCACATATGCAATTCCATTGAGTGATCTTCTTTTAACCTTCACAGGTGAATATCTGCACTTAGCTTCAGCAAACATTTTGCTTTCCTGTTGGGTTGCAGACAATTACTCATCCCTGATTTGAAATATAGATTTTGCTCATATACTTAGACCCACAGTTGGTACTGAACCAAATTTCTTGATCTAGCACTTTGATTGTGTATAGAATTCGTCTGGTTTTAACATTTCCTCAAATCTTTGGTTTAAATAAGTCTTCCCAAAATATTCATGGTCTTCCTTGAAGGCAGTCTGTTTTCATGTTGCTTAAAATGTAAACCATCCGTGCAATGTAAATGCAAACCTCCAGGCAATTCATTTTCTAATTTGTTTTCTCCCGCATTGGAAACACAAGAACATGTACTTCATTTACATCTAATATTACTATATTATAGATATTTATATTATTATTAACATTATTATTATTATTTACTCTGGGGGTGCTATGTACCCTCAGGCAGATACATTGTAAATTGAAACCAGATGTCCAATGAGTTGATGGCACAGAGATTTCCAAGCAGGACTGAAATCTTCTCCTAAAATTCACAATGCTGCAGACAAACTAACGTGAGTCTGTGTGACAAACAGGGAACAGATCGCGGCAAGCCTGAAATAATGTCACATTCACCTTGTGTTCACACAAAACTCCCACTTTTCACAGTTTTATGTTTGCTCTTCAAACACAAAGTGAAAAAATAACAAAACAATTAGGGAACGTAAGAGGCTACAGTAAGATTAGAAAATGGGGAAGGTACATTCGGAAGCCATTAACAACCCAAGGCTACTAACTAAAGCTAGCTTTAAGATAGTCCCTCCTGGGAGGATACTTCAAAGATCCTCGAATAAAAAAGGCAATTTATTGGCTAAGTGATCTTTTTAGAGGCCCCCAAATTTCCTACCCAGCCCATTTGTTTTTCATTCCTCTTAAATTTTAAAGTCACCTTTGCAATTGCTTAAGATCTTTAAGGAATTTTTTTTTTAGAAATTACACTAATTGGCCTATTTTTACTCCCCTCTCTTTGCCCTTAAAGACTAAGAATCTTGGTGCCTAAAAATAAGTCGGAGAGAGCTGAAGTCTGCGCTCTCCAGATGGTGATCAGCAAGAGAGTTCCCTCTCCAGCCCGCGCTTTGCGCGGTACCTGCGCTCCCTGCGCCGGCGAGTTTAACCATTGCAGGGAGCGGGGAGCGGCAGCTCCGGAATGTAGGGCACCAAGCCGCCCCTGCTGCGGCTATTTCCTACCGAGACCACGGCTGGGCTCTCCCTTGGGCCCCCGTGGCTTCCACAGTCGGAAATGCTGCGGCAGACTGAGGAAGAACTGAGCCAATCTCCCTGCAAAGCTCTCGTGAGCCGGGGACTAATGGTAGCATTTAACGCCTAAAGACTGGCATTGTTTTATGTTTCCATTAGAAACAAAATCACCGAAAGTGCAGAATCTGGAAAGAGAGACCTATAACAACGAAGGGATGCGTGATCCCAACAAGCTGTTCTCACGCGCCTCTTCAAATGAAATTTTTATTTTCTGCAGCACTCTCAAAAATATTGTGACCAGTACTTTGCCATTGAAAGAATGTGACAAATTATATCATGGTGAAGGCAAGGGACTGTCCTCACGCCCCCGAGCTTGGACATTGAGATACCCAAAGCAGAGAATGTGCTGGGTTAACTGCAGTGAATCCTGCTCTGCTCTGCTCCCCTGCAAGAGTCACAGCCTGTGCTGATGGGGCTGTGATGATTTTTCTGCCTTGAACATGTAGGAGACAAAGAAGCATAATCTCCAAGACCTCCAGCTGGCAAGGAGGTGAGAAGCTATACCCAGTAAAAAAATTAAGTATGTGCTTAATATTAAATCTGTGAATCTCGCTAAATTTGCATGTGTTAAGCAGTGACATTTGTATAGGACCATAGAGCACACCTAGAAGCTGAAAGCTCTCAGCATAAACACAGACTTCTTTATTCATGGGACTCATGTGCCCATATGTGTTAGAACAGAAAATGAAGAAAAGTGTTAATTGAACTGTTTGACATAGTTGTTTAACACCACAAGCTGCCAGGACATACAAACAGGCTAGACATGAATCATGTACACTGTTCCAAGTTGAAAATACATACAATATCTGAAAGATGTATATGTAAATCAGGCTATTAGGGCAATAATTTTCTTTTGGAATTTTGGGTGATGTTTGCAGGGAATAAAGAGTTCACCACGTGCCTTTCACCTATATAACAGTTTTTATTCTCATCAGATCCGTCTCATGAGTGGGGAGGAATGGGTTATTAAAATATCCAACCAGTATTTTCAATAGGTGCCTGTTAAAAAAGGGATTTACACATGAGAAGCTGAGACAGTTGCAGAGTTATGGCAGAAGAGGCCACGAAGTGCTGAATCTTTTGTGGATTAAGCCCAATTTATTTCCCAGACATCAAAAAATACTTTCTGACTTTTCCAAGCAATGTCTGTAATCTCTCTTATTTGTACATTAATGAACTGCTGGAGCCCTCTGTGGCTGCTGATTCCCGCAGCTCAGGGGCCATAGGGTCTGGAACAGCCCCACACAGGTTGGGAACACCCCAGAGACAGAAAATTCAGTCCCACTTGACATCTTTTAGTCTAAGTTCCACAACCTATCTCCTCTTGCAGGTGACTGAAGAGGAAAGGAACAAAGCAGGATCAGAACCAATGTGGTGTCTCCTAACACCTGTCTACAAAGGAGAATTTAAATGACATTTCAAATGCAGAAGAAAAAGATCTCTCTCGTCTAGTTTGTGCTGAATACTTTTCCCCATGCTCTTCCTCATGTTTAATTTTTAGTCATTTGCACTCTGATAGAGATCAAAGACTTCTGTCAAAATACAGTTTGCACTGAAATAGGTATTTTGCAGACATACAGGGAGACATTTTTCTCCCGTGGTGTCTCAAAATTTAAAACTATTCTGAAATGACTGGTGAAAGGAGCAATTCCTACAGACTTCTGTCTCTTGATTGATTGCATTTTTGAAAGAATTATAGTAAAATAGTCTATTTTCATTTTGTGTGTCTATAAAATGCATCTTATAACCCTTGACTTGCAGAGACATTTAGCAGCAACAAGCAAACATAGGAATGATAATTGATAAACTGTTACAGAAATAATCAGTGAGCAAGTTGAAAAGATCTGAGCTGACATGGCATGACAAGGTGCTATTTTCCTGCTAGAAGACATTTTATGTCAGAGAAACATCCAGTAGCCTTTTATAATTTTATCTGCATGAAGCGAGAAAGTAAGTTCATGATTTTTTAGGAAACCAGGTGAGAACTACAAAACAAATCCACTCAGGAGTGGAGTCCTTGTAAAATCCTCTCTATCATTTTATCTGCATGAGGGGAAGATCACTCGCAGGTTGGCAGCAAGGAACTGTTACCTCAAGAGAGGGGAATCTTTCCTCCCCCAACCTAAGAGAAATATCATCTGATATATCAGCACTTCAAGTCTCCCTGTTTACTAAATGAGTTCAGGTGCTTCCTGTGTGTGTTTTTAATAAGGAAAAGACATACAGGTAGACTTTAAGACCAAATCAACCTTGGTTTTCCAAGCTGAAAGAACATATTTCTGTTACGACAGCAATCTGTAACACCAGTAAAATATTTTAGAGATGCTGTGTGTCCATTTACCAAAACCAAACAAGCTCATGACCAAAGGGACTCTGCTCCCCATAAAAGATTTTTCTGTCCAAATTAATACTCTGTTTGCATCACCCTGAAGCTCATTTCCCCTCAGCTTCTGAGAGATGCTGCCTCAAACCTTCACCATTGGAGGGGCCCACGAGTCAGAGCAAGATTCTGTCTCTCCTCTCATGTCCCTGAACTTAACCCCCCTTGCATGGACAGTGAGCAGGAGGCCCCACGGCTGCCCCCACCGGCAGCTGGGTATGGTCCTGGCACAGCCATGAGCTGCACACCTGCTCCTGCAGGCACAGGGAATCCTCAGCAGCCCTTATCCCCCAGGAACCACCACACCCTCCCCTCCTTGTTGTGGCCATTCCTCCTCAGAAGCTCACACTTACCCCTAGCACATTTGCTACTTCAAACTGTTTTCCCACAGGACTTTTTGCTTTATCATAGCAATTTGTTATTTTTTGCTGGACTGTCACATATTGTCCAGGCTCTTTTTATGCAGGCTGGGGAAAAGACCCCTCCACCTTTCCATTTCAGATCCTTATTTCTCCGTCTGCAGAAATTCCTCATGAGAACGTTGCTTTTATTGTTGCTGTATATTTATATCTTGCCCTTTTATACTCAACAAATTGCTGCCCCCTCCCCATGCCACCTGTTCTCACCTCTGGCCAGCACTTCCTTCAGTTTTTAATTACCATTTTACTTACCTGTTATGACTCTATGCAGAATCACTGACACTAGAAAACACGCTGCACGTTGCTCTCTTGTCATTGAGATGCTGGGTAGACTGGTTGTTGTCTTGGCCATGGGGACGGGATTCCACTCAGAGACCCTAAGCAATTATCTTTCTTCTTCCCCTTTGAGGTTGGAGCATAGTATTGGTAATTAAATTCATACTTCTGTTTGTTGTGGTTTTTTTCTTATATGTTCCCATTTCCCAGAAACCTTAGGCAACGGATTTTCTGCTGGGGTGAGGAAGAAGGATCTGAGGCTGGTTTGGCTTAACTCTGGAATACAATCTAGATTTAACAGTTACATACTAAAACATTATGTATTTTTATTTTTTTCTTAAAAAAAAAAAAAAAAAAAAAAAACCCCTAAATG